>CAUYON010169187.1:0-21553 GCA_963573935.1 Arctocebus calabarensis
GAGACTCTCTTGAGCCCAGGAATTGGAGGTTGCTGTGAGCTGTGATGCCACAGCGCTCTATCCAGGGTGACAGCTTGAGGCTCCGTCCCAAACAAAAAATAAAAAAATAAAAATAAATAAAAATCAAGGGTTTCTGTATGGAATAAATTAGCTACAAATGCCCAAGACTTCTTAGGCATCAATATTTCAACGCATAATTTAGCAAACACACAGAGATATTCCTTACAGGGATAAAGTTCCAGGTCTTTCTTTGGGAGTCAGTTTTGAGAATTCGAGGCTCCTGTGTATGTGAATGTGTGACTAAGGAAAAGAAAAGCTGAATCACATCTAAAAGCGAATCCTCCCAACTTGAAATCTAGAATAGAAATCAAGACAAGGCATTCCATCTGCCTCCTAACATCAACAGCTCTTCTTCTCAAGCCAACCAACCTACTCCCCTTTCCCCTTGCCAAACTGGGAAATAATCTCGCAGGCCAGAGGCAGAAAGAGCGGCAACCCGCCCGGGGTCCCGCTGACTCTCATGCCTGCCGGGGCCCCGAGTGCACGGGTGCCAACTGGCCCCCGCTGTTGGCCAGGGAAGCGGTGAGAACGTTATGAGTGCAAAGGCAGGACGGGAAGGAGAGCAGAGCTAGAGTCCTTAAGAGGCCACAACAATCAGAAGAGGGTTAGGGGAAAAAGCCTTCCGCAAGGTTACAGAGGCGTGAGCAGCTTGAGAAGCAGCACCTTCCTGCGCAATCTCGCCCGCCGGCCCATCAGCAGCGCCAAGCCACCCGCCGGCTAGGCGGAAGGCAGCGCAGCTCTGGGCCCGGCCCAGCCCGACGCATGCGCGGCAGCGTCTCCTCCGCTCCCGGCCCCCTCCCCTCCCTCTTCCTGGCGGGTCTGGGGCGGCGGCGGTGGCGGCGGCGCGGTGACGTCAGGGCGTTGGGGCAGCTCCTGTGACAGACGGAGCTGGAGCGGCGGGGCGGCGGCGGAGTCCGGCGGCCGAGATAGCCAGTGAGCGAGCGAACGAGCAGCGACCCAGGGGTCTAGGGAGCGAGAAAGAGAAGAAGGGGAGTGCTCGGGCGCGAGCGAGAGAAACCGCGAGCGCCGGGCTTGGGCTCGAGCCCCGGAACGGCTGAGGAGCCCTCCCGCTCCCCTCCCCTCCCCCTCCCCAGGACCGGGCCCAGCGCGCCATCCTCCCCCTCCCTCCTTCCCTCCCTCCCTCCTTCTTCCCTTCCCTGTCCCTCCCCCCCTCCCCCGCCGGTGGATGGGAGTGAAGGACGGAAGAGGCCCTGCGGAGGCGGCGGTGCAGCGCTCCGGTAAGGCGGAGAGGGTCTGCGCCCTCCACTCTGTCTCGTTCGCTGCGCTCGGGCGGCTGCGGGCCGGGCCCGGCGGCCTGACGATGTGGCTGCTCCGGTCCCCTCCCTCCCATTCTCCCCTCCCCCTGCCGCCGCCGCCGCCGCCTCCTTCTTCTTCTCTCCTCGCTCTCAAAATGGCGGCCGCGACGGCCGTTGAGTGAGAGACACGGGAGGAGGGGGGACTGGCCGTGGAGGGCGCTGCCCTCGCTCCTCTCCTTCCCGGCCCGGGCTCCGGGGGTGCCTGGCCGCCGCGACTCCACCCATGGCCCTCCCGGAGAAGGGATCACTCTCCTCCTTCGGTGACTTAGCAAGAAAAGTATTCTTGGATAGGAAGGGCGTGGAGAGCAAGTCGCTCTCTGATCTTGGGGAAAGGGCTCGGCCCTTCTCCCCCGGGCCGCGGAGGCGAGCTCCGCAGTCCCCACCCCACCCGCGGTCATCGGCTCGGGGACCGGACTCAGCCCCGCGCCTCCTTGGCGCCCACAGGGCTTTTCAGGCGTTCCGTTCCCCACCTGTCCTCAGGATGGGGTTGACCTGCGGAGGATGGCCCACCGCCTCCCTGGCTCCCCGGTGCGGTGGTCCGCCCTTCTGTATTCTCCGAGGAGGAGTGGCCTGACCCACCGAACAATCTGCAGCATCCACCCACCGAATCAGGCAGGATTTCGCTTTCTGCGACCGGCTCCTCGAACGGGAGTTGCCTTTTGACGTTCGAGGCCCTTTGCCATTCTCCATCATCTAATCTAATATCACTCCTTTGGGAAACGCAGTGCTACTGTATATTTACCCTTTTTAGTCTCCGAGGTGAGAAATGCGTTGAGGTGGTGGGCACATTTTGACTCTCTCTAAACATAGGAGAGGAAGAGATTTTCAATATCTGAGATAGGAGAGAGCAAGGTGCCTTGGCTTTATTTGTTATTCTTCCTTTCTTCAGTGACTTAGCAAGAAATTCCTTGGAAGGAGGGCAGGAAATTTTCGGTTGGGGTTGAGGTTTGGATCCAGTTTATGTCAGTCTTTTGGTTAAGAAATGTGCTTTTGAAGAGGAGGACGAGATTTGTGGTCTCCTTCCTAATGGGCGATGTCATGCCAAGGTCTCCCCCTCCCCCTTTCCTTAAGAGGCAATCGGGAGAAATAGAGATATTACAGTTATTCTGACCTCTGCTTTAAGCACACCATCCTTGAGATTCATAACATTTTAAAGTCTAAACAAAAAAAAATTGTGCCATTTTTGGAAGTTCTATTTTTGTTAGGGGGTGGGTTGTTTTGTGTGATAAATTTTTTTTTTTTTTTTTTAAGGCTAGGGTGGAGGAGATAGTGCTTGGGCCTTTCATACCAGTAATAATGTCATTCTTTCTCACCACAGTAGTGTTTGCTTAAAATTTTTTTATTTTTCTGCAGCAGAGCTTGTTTTGTGTAGGGTTTAATCTCTTAATCAGGAAAATTTCCTGCTTGGATATTTTGATGGTGATGTTGAGTATATATTAAAAGCTTTTACTTAAATTCTGGTTTGGTTTTCAGGCATTAGCAAGGTTTTAATCTCAAATGGGTGACTTTCAGGGTTTGCAAAATAATTGACAGTTGCAAATCGCAGTTTTTATTAAAGCAGAAGAGCAATCTGTATTTAGAGTGATTTATTCTTTCACATTCATAAAAGATCATTGTTTGGATTTTTTAGAAGGGGAGAATCTCCTAAAAGAAATTTAAAGTTGGTGTATATTTTTAAAATCAGAGAAAGGAACCTAATTTTTCACATAAAATATTTCTGTATTCGTTAATTTTGATGGAACAAACCGTATTTTGGTACCTCCCCACAACTTCCTTTTTAAAAAATGGGCTAACATTTGTGGATGCTGAAACAGCCATTGAGCCGAGAAGACTGGGTGGAGTAAGGGAGCAGAAGCTGTTAAATGCTAGATTGCCCTTTCGTAGCATCTTCCTATTGCTTATGTTTGTAAGATTATTTGATACTAATTGTTGCTACAACAAAGGCATTTCTCTACAGTAAATCTTAAAATCTTATGTTTTCCACCTTTTTTACAAGATGGGCATTGAATGGGGTAAAAAGCAGTGTCTCTGCTTTAAAGCAGACATTTATTGTCTCTGTATTTATCTGTGTGTGTGCATATATATAAAAAGGCACACATACACAATACATTTTTATTGTTCTAGTCAAATAAGTGTAAATTAATGATTGCCAAAAGTATTTGGCAAGAAACATTAGTAGGTACAGATTTACTGCAAAAATCTAATAAGAATACTATAGTTGTTTTACTTTAGTTTGTATTAGGGCAGTAAATCTATTTGGGATTTTTAAATAAGGAACATTAAAGATGAGTAAAAATGATAAGGCTTTTTATAGATCTTTTCTCTTGGTTGCCCCTTGAAAGGGACTTTTTCTTGAGATACCGCCATAAGAAGGGTTAGGTCACTTTAATATCTTGTATCAAGCATTCACATGAGTAGACATTTTCAAAAGAATTTCATATTTATGTGGTCAATGTGATTTTGATGGGTCTTATGAATATTCATCAGTGCATGATATGTTTTTATAATTTTCTTTCTAATGTGAGTAGAGAGTAGAAGGGCTAATAATATGGTAAGGAATGAGTAAGGTTGGGAATATTAATTTACCATATTATGTATTAGACATAGGCCCAGCCCTACTATTTGTATAGAAAAGTGCACCAAGAGTGGTGATTTTTCAGTAGATTATTAGTCGATCAAGAGTTTAAGGTAATTTGGCTTAAATAAGAGAGCTGTATTTCCAAATGTGTGTTTCTGGTACACTGACAGAATCTTGTGCTTAATTTGGAGATCGGTTTTTATAATGCCATATTTATAAAATTTCTAATGAAATCAGGGTGCATTTAATTTTTTAGTAGATTATTTAGTATCTGTTTTTCTAGATAAAATATTTCAAACATAAAAGATTTCAAGGTATTTCTGGGAAGAAATAATCAGTATCTCTTAATTTTTATTTTTTTTTCTGGCTAGAATATCCACGTTTTATTGTCTGTATTCTGTTTTTTAAAAAGAATATAAGTGTATCCCTCTTGGTTACATACTAAATAATAGATTTTATGTTTATATACATTTATGTGAGAATGACTTTACTGTACGAGGTATCCCAGGAAGAAATACGACTTTTTATTTACATGTGATTCATACTCACAACTTGTCATCTTAATAAATAAGCCATAGAAACTATGAAAGTTTTCAGCATTAAAATGGGAGATGTCTTAAAAAAAAAAAAAACAACCCAAAACAAAATCTTAGGACAGAGAGAATTTTCCAATTCTTCCCATTGAGTTCTAAAGCAGTGAGTCATGTGCTCGTTTGCCAAAGGCTCATTTTAGTTTTAAACCAAGCTGGCCATTTCTGTTTGTGGTCCTAAAAAAAGATTTTTTTACTTGCCTCTAAGTCTCTGTTATGAAAATATTTCATTATGATAGGTTTTTAGGTTCTTTGTAAAGACAGAACAGTTGTTTTGAAGTGGAACTTTGCTACTGTTTTTAGGTCTTCTAAAATATAACTGCCAATTGTTTTTTTACTTATTAAATTACTAAATGTAAAATAAAGCATGATATATAATAATGATATATATTATGATATATATCATAATCTGCTAATGATATATAATATGAACTCTGAAAAGAAAAAAAAAATGCTATTCTGAAGATGCTTAGCTGTAGAGTGACTCCTAGTTGTTAAAGGCCAAACATTCATGAAGAAAGGTGCTTTTTTTTTTTTTTTTTTTAAGAGACAGAGTCTTACTCTGTCGTCCTCGGAAGAGCGCTTTGGCGTCACAGCTCACGGCAACCTCCAACTCCTAGGCTTAGGCGATTCTCTTGCCTCAGCCTCCCAAGTGGCTGGGACTACAGGTGCCTGCCACAACGCCTGGCTGTTTTTTGTTGCAGTTTGGCCTGGGCCCGGTTCAAACCCAGGACCCTTGGTATGTGGGACCAGCGGCCAACTCAGTGAGCCACAAGCGCTTCCCGAAAGATGCTGTTTTTATGTAACCCTAATTAGTTAACTGGATTAAAGACTTTTGGATTGTTATAGCTTTGTTACTGGTTTTGTATGATACTTGGGCTAGTCATTAATAGAATCTCACTTTAATTTCTGTTATGTATATAATTTTTGTTTTTTTGAGACAGAACCTTAAGCTGTCACCCTGGATAGCGTGCTGTGGCATTACAGCACACAGCAGCCTCCAATTCCTGGGCTCAAGAGAGTCTCCTGCCTCCGCCTCCCAAGTAGCTGGGACTACAGGCACTCACCACAATGCCTGGCCATTTTTTGTTTGCAGCTGTCATTGTTGTTTGGCGGGCCCGGGCTGGATTCGAGCCTGCCAGCTCAGGCTTAGCCCTTTGAGCCACAGGCGCAGAGCCTATGTATATAATTTTTAACCTTGGAATAGCAGTTATAGATGTTGATATAGTTATAGTTACAGATGTTGATAATTTGTGAAATGCTACTTCTACTCATTGGATGCAGGAATTGAAGTGCTTATTATTTTGATTTATTGTTTTCTCTTTAAAAGATGGTGGCTTTTGGGGGCTGAGTGCAGTGACTCATGCCTATAATCCTAGCACTCAGGGAGGTTGAGTTCCAGACTAGGTTGAGCCAGAGCAGGCCTTGTCTCTAAAACTAGCCTGGTGTTGTGGTGGTTGCCTGTAGCCCCAGCTACTTGGGAGGCTGAGGCAAGAGAATTGCTTTGCTTAAGCCTGAGAGTTTAAGGTTACTGTGATTTGTGACACTAGTGAACTGTACTGAAGGCAACAGAGTGAGACAATGTCTCAAAAAAAGAAAAGGTGGTGTTTGGTTGAAACTTACCTAGTTAGGGCTAATTTGCATTTATTAGAGATACTTCTGGAAAAGTATTCTCTGAAATATTGCCATTTAACATTGCCATAAACATTTCTATAGAACTTTGTAAATAGTGAACTTGGTACTCATTTTAATTTGTTGGGCAACTTTTTGAGGTAGATTGGTATTTTTATGGATGGAAGAACTAAAATCCAAGAAGTTTCTTTTCCTAAGGTTAGTGGCTAGAATGACATGAATATTGCAGTTACTGAACCACTTGGGTAGTGCCTTGAATGATCATACATTCCTTTTTATGACCATTGGATTCTTTACGTTAATTTATTTTCTTAAATGTTGAAAATTAGTGGCATTTATTGCCTGCATCATTTAAATTGGCATTTATTAACATACAGTCTTGTTGACTATTTTGCATGCGTGAAGCCTTAGGCATTTTAGTAGGTTTTCCCAGAAAGTGCCTGATACTGATATACAGATAGTGTTAATAAATAAATAAATGCTTGATGCATTTGATTGAACGCAGGGTCATGTGCAAGGAATGTGCTATCCTAAAGTTCTTTGTAATAGTTAACTCTAGTGATCTCCGTAGTACTAGGGTGATGGAGAGAAGAGGGTTTACACTTCCTCTACAGAGATTTTACCTTGTCTCAGGAAAAAGAGGCACATTTCCACCAAAGTGTCAAGTATAAGAAGTGAATTAACTAGACAAATTACCTGTGCATTTTATTTATCTGCTTTTGAAGCTCATATGGCAACAAGAATGACAGTTAACTGAGACTAAGAAACTTAGAATCTGAATTTTTTTTTTTTTAAAGAGACGGAGTTGCACTTTATTGCCCTCCGTAGAGTGTGGTGGTGTCACAGCTCATAGCAACCTCCAACTCCTGGGCTTAGGTAATTCTCTTGCCTCAGCCTCCCGAATAGCTGGTACTACAGGTGCCCACTGCAACGCCTGGCTTTTTTTTGTTGTTGTTGTAGTTTGGCCTGGGCCAGGTTTAAACCTGCCACCCTCGGTATATGGGGCTGGCGCCCTACTCACTGAGCCACAGGCGCCACCCGAGAATCTGAAAATTTTAAGAAGTTTAAAAGTTAAAAACGTTGTAGAAAATTTTGTTTGTTAAGATTTTGCATGTTATGAGGCTGGGTGCAGTAGGTCATGCCCTTATCCTGGCACTGTGGCTGAGATGGGTGGGTTGCCTGAGCTAACAGTTTTGAGACCAGCCTGAGAAAAATCGAGACACTAGCTCTAAAAATAGCTGGGTTTTGTGGCAGGCACCTATAGTCCCAGCTACTCTGGAGGCTGAAACAGGAGAATCACTTGAGCTCAAGAGTTTGAGGCTGCTGTGAGCTATGCCACGGCACTCTATAGAGGGTGGCAAAGTGAAGTGCTCTCTCTCTCAAAAAAAAAGATTTTGCACGTTATGAATTAATCTTTTTAATCTAAGAAAGGATGTTTTGTGATACTAGTGTTTTATCCATCTTTCCATATTTTTATTTTATCGAAAATATGCTGACTACAAAAGGAGGGTGGAGATAATGAATCAGCTGTATTGATTATTATTATTTTTTTTGAGACAGAGTCTCACTATGTGCCCTCAGTAGAGGGCTGTGGCGTCACAGCTCGCAGCAACCTCCAACTCTTGGGCTTAAGCAATTGTCTTGCCTTAGCCTCTCAAGTAGCTGGGACTACAGGTATTTGCCACAACGCCCAGCTGTTTTTAGAGACGAGATCTTGCTCTAGCTCAGTTTGGTCTCAAACCTGTGAGCTCAGGCAATCCACCGGCCTTGGCCTCCCAGAGTGCTGGGATTACAGGTGGGAGCCACTGCGCCTGGCAATTATTTTGTTTTAATTTTCGAGTTGGGATCTCACTGTCCTCGAAGCTGGAGTGCACTGGTGTGGGCATAGCTCACTGCAGCCTCCAGTTCCAGGATTCAAGTAGCTGAGACTAAGGACATGTGCCACCATGTCTGGCTAAGTTCTGTTTTTTTTATTTTGAGACAGAGTCTCACTATGTCACCCTTGGTAGAATGCTGTAGGGTCACAGCTCATAGCAACCTCCAACTCTTGGACTTAAGTGATTCTCTTACCTCAGCCTCCCAAGTAGCTGGGACTATAGGTGCCCACCACAATGCCTGGCTATTTTTTTGTTGTAGTTGTCATTGTTTTTTAACTAGCCCAGGCCAGGTTCCAACCTGTCAGCCTGGGTGTATGTGGCTAGTGCTATAACCACTGTGCTATGGGCGCCGAGCCTAACTTCTGTATCTTTTGTACATATAGCTTTTTTCTGTGTTTCTGGGGCTGGTCTCAAACTCCTGGCTTCAAGTGATCTTACCAGAGTACAAATATTTTAGATTCTAATCTTAACTCTACAGTTTACTGGCAAAATCCTCAATTTTCTTACCTATAAATGTGATGTTGACTCTACCTAATTCATAGAGTAATTGTGACTATTAACCGATAAAAAGGTCTATAAGTCTTCAGTAAACGATTATTATTAGAGACTCTCTTTAACAGAATTTTACCATGTAACTATGCATTAACTATGTTAATATAGTTTTTTTCCCCTCTTTTAAAAACAGACATTGGTTGGTGGTGCCTGTAGCTCAGTGGGTAGGGCACTGGCCACATACCCACAGGCTGGCTGGCGGTTTCGAACTGGACCGTGCCAACTAAAACAAAGAGAACTGCAACAACAAAAAAACAGCTAGGCGTTGTGGTGGGCGCTTGTAGTTCCAGCTACTTGGGAGGCTGAGGCAAGAGAATAGCTTGAGCCCAAGAGTTTGAAGTTGCTGTGATGTGTAACGCCACAGCACACTACCCAGGGCGACAGTTTGAGACTCTGTCTCAAAAGAAAAAAAGAAAGACACTGTGTTGACCAGGCTGGGCCCAAGCAGTCATCCTACTTCAGTCTTCTAAGTGTGCCTGGTTTAATTCTTAGAGTTTTAAGTGTATTTCTTTAAAATTTGTACTGGAGATTCTTTCTTGTTGCTGTTCTTTATACATATGTATCTGAAGCCATTGATGGGTTCTTATGTTTTTTGAAACAGAGTCTCACTTTGAAACCCTTGGTAGAGTTCCGTGGTGTCATAGCTCTCAGCAACTACAAACTCATGGGCTCAAGTGATCCTCTTTCCTGAGCTTCCTAAGTAGCTGTGACTATATGTGCTAGCCAAAATGCGCACCTATTTTTGGAGACCCTAGGGTCTCAGTCTTGCTCAGGCTGGTCTTGAACTTCTGAGCTCAAACAATCCACACGCCTCTTGAGATTACAAGAGTGAGCCACTGTGCCCACCTCAGTGATGACTACTTAGTGCATAAAAAGGGCTATTTAAATCATTGCCAAATGGAAAAATTCAGGTTTTTCGGCACCTGTATCACAGTGGTTAGATGCTAGCTACATACACCCAGGCTGGTGGGTTGGAATCCGGCCTGGGCCAGTTGAACAACACTGACAACTACAACAAAAAAATAGCTGGGCTTTGTGGTAGGCCCCTGTAGTCCCAGCTACTCGGGAGGCTGAAGCAAGAGAAATGCTTAAGCCCAAGAGTTGGAGGTTGCTGTGAGCTGTGATGCCACGGCACTCTACCAAGGGTAACATAGTGAGCCTCTATCTCAAAAAAAAAGGAAAGAAAGAAAGAAAAATTCAGGGTTTTTGTTTTTGTTTTTTTGCTTTTAAAGACAGAGTCTTCACTTTATCACCCTCGGTAGAGTGCTGTGGAGTCACAGCTCACAGCAACCTCCAACTCCTGGGCTTAGGAGATTCTCTTGCCTCAGCCTCCTGAGTAGCTGGGACTACAGGCGCCCACCACAACACCCGGCTTTTTTTTTTTTTTTTTTTAGACAGAGCCTCAAGCTGTCACCCTGGATAGAGAGCTGTGGCATCACAGCTCACAGCAACCTCCAGTTCCTGGGCTCAAGCGAGCTTGCCTCCGCCTCCCAAGCAGCTGGGACTACAGGCGCCTGCCACAATGCCCGGCCATTTTTTTTTTTTTTTTTTTTTTTGGTTGCAGCCGTCATTATTGTTTGGCGGGCCCGGGCTGGATTCGAACCCACCAGTTCAGGTGTATGTGGCTGGCGCCTTAGCCCGTTGAGCCACAGACGCCGAGCCTGCCCGGCTCTTTTTTGATGCAATTTGGCTGGGGCCGGGAATGAACCTGCCACCCTCGGTATATGGGGCCAGTGCTCTATTCACTGAGCCACAGGCACCGCCCAAAATTCAAGTTTTTAATATAAAATCATATTACAAACAAGCATTTTATATAAACTGCAAAATATGCAAGATGTGTTATGCTACATGCTAACACCTATAATTCTACCACTACGGGATACCATCTCTACTAAAAATAGGAAAATGAGCCGGCTCTAGTCCTAGTTACTCATGAGGCTGAGGCAGGAGGATGCCTCAAAATCAAAACAAAACAAAAAACAACCCATAAACTGCCAAGTATTATTTGTTTTAACAATGAGAATTCCTGTTGAAATTTTATTTTTTATTTTTATTTTTATTTTTTGTCTGTTGAAATTTTAAATATTATTACTGGCTCGGTGCCTGTGGTTCAACGGGCTAAGGTGCCAGCCACGTACACCAGAGCTGGCAGGGGTTCGAATCCAGCCTAGGGCCCGCCAAACAACAAGGACAGCTGCAACCAAAAAATAGCCGGGTGTTGTGGCGGGCGCCTGTAGTCCCAGATACTTGGGAGGCGGAGGCAGGAGACTCGCTTGAGGCCAGGAATTGGAGGTTGCTGTGAGCTGTGATGCCACAGCACTCTATCCAGGGTGACAGCTTGAGGCTCTGTCTCAAAAAAAAAAAAATTAAATATTATTACTTTTAAATAATCTACATTTTAAGAGAAGCCAAAGTTGATTTTGGAATGATTGAAATATACAGAAAAGTTGTAAAGATAGTGTAGAAGAGTCCTTAATTTTCCTCGTAACATCTTGCATATCTTTGGTACATTTGTCAAAATTAAGAAATTAACCTTGGTTTACTGTTAAAACTTCAGATTGTTTGGATTGATTTCTTTCTTCTTTCCTCCCTCCCTCCTTCCCTTAGTAGAGTACAGTGGCGTTACAGCTCACAGCAACCTACGACCCCTGGGCTCAAGTGATTCTCTTGCCTCAGCCTCCTGAGTAGCTGGGGCTACAGGCGCCCATTGCAACGCCTGGCTATTTTTTTAGAGATGGAGTGTTACTTTGGCTCAGGCTTGTCTCCAACTTGTGAGCTCAGGCAATTCACCTACCTCGGGCTCCCAGAGTGCTAGGATTACAGGTATGAGTCACCATGCCCAGCTTTACCAGTTTTTTCATTAATGTCCTCTCTCCTGTTCCTCTTTCAGTCTAAGGCACTGTATTGTATTTTATTGTCTTGTTATATCTCCCCAGTATGTTCTGGTCTGTAACAGTTTCTCAGTCTTTCTTTTCGTCTCCTTTTTTTTTTTTGAATGACCGTGACAGTCTTGAGCAATACTGGTGAAATGCCTCATAGCAGCGGTTCTCAACCTGTGAGTTGTGACCCCTTTGGGGGTTGGAAAACAGATATTTCTGATGGTCTTAGGAACCCAGACACTGTTCCTCTATTCATCTCCAGGCGGTCCGCCCACATGCAGATACGCCCACATTCAGATACGCCCACATTCCAGTACCTGGTGTGATGACATCTGTATTAAATGGTCCCAGCATTAGGAAGGTTAAGAACCACTGCCTTACAGAGTCTTCCAAATTGGGTTTGTCTGATCTTTTTTTTCATGATTTAGATTTAGGCTATGAGTTTTCCAGACAAAATGCAACAGAGGTGTAGTTCACTTCTCATCACATGATGTCAGGCTAGCTACATGTTACAAACATCACTGGTGATATTAACCTTCATGCTTGCTTAATGTGATGTTTGCCAGTTTCCTCTACTGTAAAGTTATTACATTTCTCCTCCTTACTTTATCTTTACAAAGCTAATAAAGTTCTATCTCCTGAACAGGAGAGCACTTACATGTATTATTTGGGATTCTTCTGTAGGCAGATTTGTCTCCTCTCATAACTTAAATTATATTAAACTATTAGAAAAATTTTGTTTAGAATTTTTTTGTTTTGGACACAGCATCTTGCTTTGTTGTCTGGTCTAGAGTGCCCTGGCATCATTATAGCTTACTGCAACCTCATGTTCCTGGGTTCAAGTGATCCTTCTGTCTCACCCTCTCAAGTAACTGGGATTACAGGCATGTGCTACTGAACCTGGCTAATTTTTCTATTTTTTTGTAGAGATGAGGTCTTACTCTGGCTCCGGCTGGTCTCCTGAGCTCAAGGGAGTCTCCTGCTTTGGCATCCTAGAGTGCTAGGATTACAAGTGTGAGCTACCACCCTGGTGTAGAATTTTAAATATTATTAATTAAAACCTCCACAATTTTTTATAGTTCGTTTTTTAAAATACAGTATTTTAAGGGAAATAGTTGTTTGAAGAATAAGGATTGAAGAAAACCTCTGAAGAAACTATAAAATATATGTGTCCTCTGGAAATTACTCTTGAGAGGTAAAACTCAGTGTTGGCCATTTAGTCTGATGTTCAGTTACGTGGGCTGTAAATAGGAATTGGAATTTCAGGGAAGAGTTCTTAATTTGAGGGCTTGTTTAGAGGGGTACTGTTGTGATCTCAGGAGTAAAGTACATGGGGTATCTTGTTCATTGGTTTTATGCTAGCATTTAAATTCACTTTATTCTTCCATTTTTTTCATATCAGTTAGAGACAAGGTCTTGCTGTAGTGCCATGTTTGTCTCAAACTCCTGGCCTTAAGCGGTCCTCCTGCCTCAGCCTTCCACATAATTGGGAGTATAAGTGTACACCACACCCACTTTACCAAAACAAATTTTAAATATTGTAGCAGAAAAAAAATATTTTGCCTGATTAGACTCTTCATCTACAGAACTGGTAGATTCGTGTCTTGAAAGTGATATTTATTTTATATTAAAGAGAATTTATAATTTGAGGGCAAGATAATTCTTCAGAATAACAGTTATTACAGTTCTTTTTTTTTTTACAGTTCTTGAGTTTTCAGTTTTGCCTACCTTTTTCACATTGTATAGAGGAGCGTATTGGGCTTCTGCTTTAAAAAAATTACCTAACACCACTGTATTTTTGTTTTTCTTTTGAATTTTCATCATTTTTTTCTCTCCAGGGAACATATATTTAGCTGTGTTATATACTAAGCATTGGGAATACAAACATGATTTTATGCCCCTGCCCTATAAACCACATTTGACATGCAGAGATGTCTCATGTTTGTGTGTATATACATATTTAACTGTGCCATAATCAAATTATGTACTTGGTGATATATGAAAGCTTAAGTGTTTTCAAGGGAGCCTTCAAAAAGATGTTCCTGGAACATTTTCGAAGAAAGCTTCTTGTGGTTGGTAGGGAGATTATTCTCAGCAGAGGAAGTAATTTGTACCATCTCGTACAAATGCTTGGTGGGAAAGGCAAGGTCCATGTAATTCAGTATGGCTGGAGTAAAGGGTGAGAGTGGAGGAATTAAGTTCTTATCCTTAGGCTAGTGCATGAACCATCTACATTGGAATTATTTGCTGAAAATGCACATTTTCACGCTCCATTTTAGATTTGTACAATAAGGATTCCCAGAAGCAGCGCACCAGGGATATCTGCATTTTCAACTAATTGTTTTTGAGAACTATTGCTTTATCTTTGGGGTACCAGTAGAGATTTTTTTTTTTTTTTGCAGTTTTTGGCTGAGGCGGGGCTCAGACCTGCCACCCCCAGTATATGGGACCTATTCCTTGAGCCACAGGTGCTGCCTGATTTTTTTTTTTCCCCCGAGACAGAGCCTCAAGCTATCACCCTGGGTAGAGTGCTGTGGCATAACTGCTCACAGCAACTTCCAACTTCTGGGCTTAAGCGATTATCTTGCCTCAGCCTCCCAAGTAGCTAAGACTACTGGTGCCCGCCACAATGCCCAGCTATATTTTTTGGTTGGAGCCGTCGTTGTTGTTAAGTGGGCCCGGGCTGGATTCAGACCCGCCAGCTTAGGTGTAAGTGGCTGGCGCTTTTGCCGTTTGAGCCACCAGTAGAGATTTTTAAGTTATGATAAGTGACATTTTATGTCAGCACTGTGGAAAATGCAACTGTGGAAGTCAGTAGCCCCATGAAAAGCCTATTTCAGTGGAAGTACAATGCAGATTGAAGGAATAGATTTAGAAGGGTATAGAATTACTTGGATATGGGGAGCAAGGAGGATAAGGAATGAGGAAAGTGAGGAATTGATTTTGTGTGTGTGTGTGGGGGCTTAAGTACTATTGTGTGGATGTGGATGTTGTGAAATAATAAGAAATAGGGAAGACCAAGGTTGGGGAGTGTTTTTGGTTATTTGTGTGTTTTAATGAGTAATTATTAGGTATGTTGGAGAGATGAATTCTAAGACATTAGATGTTTCTTATGTCTAGCCAGTGTAATTAATAACAATTTTTATTATTATAAGTTAAATTAAACTTCATTAAAGAACATTAAAAAGTTCATTCTTGGTGGTGCCTGTAGCTCAAGTGGCTAAGGCGCCAGCCACAATATACTAGAGCTGGCAGGTTCGAATCCAGCCTGGGCCTGCCAAACAATAACTACAACCAAAAAATAGCAGGGCGTTATGGCAGACGCCTGTAGTCCCAGCTACTTGGGAGGCTGAGACAAGACAATTGCTTAAGCCTAGGAGTTGGAGGTTGCTGTGAGCTGTGATATCAAGGCACTCTACCCAGGGTGATAGCTTGAGGCTCTGTCTCAAAAAAAATAAAAAGTTCATTATTTTGTCAAAATGTATTCAGTGCACTCTGTTGTAGGAATTGTGCTGAGGCACTAGAGGGGCTTCAGACACAGAGGACAGTATGTAGCACCATAAAGGTCACAAGGTGGGGGAGGAAGATGGCATGTATTTATAAAGTGTCAGTAGGGTGAGAGGCTTGATTAGAAATGAAACTTGAAATGTGGGTAGGGCCAGATACTAATTGAAGAACTTAGGAGATCAGATAATTACATTCTTTTTTTCTTTTGAGACAGAGCCTCAAGCTATCACCCTGGGTAGAGTGCCTCCCGGCTATTTTTTTTTTCCCCCCCACGGTTGCAGCCGTCATTGTTGTTTGGTGAGCCCAGGCTGGATTCGAACCCGCCAGCTCAGGTGTACATGGCTCGTGCCTTAGCCCGTTGAGCCACGGCACTGAGCCAGATAATTACATTCTTGAGTTCATCCTAGAAAAACTGCTACATACCTCACTGCTGATTATCACTATGGTCACTAGATGGCCACGAGAAGTACTTTGAAGGTGACCGTAGTAATATTCAGCATTGAGATATATAGCACTTTTTCTAGTATGAATTTGTGAACTTAATTGCATGAGCTTGTATAAGCATGTGGACTTTAGGAAAATAAGGAGGCAAGCATAGTTGGTGGCTAAGAGCTCAGACTGTGGAGTGTGGGTACTTAGGGTTCAACTTCCTGGTCTGCTGCTTTTATAGCTGGGTTATATTGGGCTTGTTAAATTCTCCTAGGTTGTTTTGAGGAGTAAATGAATTTTGTGAAACACTTAAAACAGTGCCTAACATATAGTTAAGTGCTATACAAATATTTCCTAAATAAATAAAAGGTCGGGGGCCAAGGAAATGGTTTTGGTTTTGTTGTTTGTTTGTTTGTTTGTTTTTGAGACAGAGAGTCTATTTATTGCCCAGACTTAGAGTGCCATGGTGTCAGCCTAGTTCACAGCAACCTAAGACTCCAGAGTTGGGTTCAATTAATCCTCCTGGCTTAGGGGACTATAGACGCCCACAACAACATCTAGCTTATAAATATATATATATTTATTTTGAGACAGATTCTCATTATGTTGCCCTCAGTAGAGTGCTGTGACGTCACAGCTCACAGCACCCTCAACTCTTGGGCTTAAGCAGTTCTCTTGCCTCCAACTTCTAGTAGCTGGGACTACAGGTGCCCACCATAGCTCCCGGCTACTTTTTTTGTTGTTTAGCAGGCCCTGGCTGGGTTTGAATCCACTAGCCGTGGTTCACATGGCTAGCACCCTAACCAAGCTATGAGTGCCAAGCTCTAGCTAGTATTTTTAGTAGGGATGCGGTTTTGCTTTTGCTCTGCTGGTCTCAAACTCCTTAGCTCAGTCAATCTTACTCCCCTCGGCCTCCCAGAGTGCTAATGAGCCACAGCACCACTTGGCCTGAGGTGGTGGTGGTGTTTTTTTTTAAGAGACAGAGTCTCACTTTGTCGCCCTTGGTAGATTACTGTGGTGTCACACATCACAGCAACCTCCAGCTCTTGGGCTTAGGCGATTCTCTTGCTTCAGCCTCCTGAGTAGCTGGGACTATAGGTGCCTGCCACAATGCCCGGCTATTTTTTTGTTGTAGTTTGGCCAGGGCCAGATTCGAACCTGCCATCTTCAGTATATGGGACCGGCACTCTACTCACTGAGCCACAGGCGCTGACCCTGAAGTGTTGTTTTTAAGTAGAGAAGTGGTATGTTCTTCAGATGGATGACTCTGGGGGCTGTGTAGCCAATAAACTGGACAAGACTGGATGTAGGGAGACGTGTTAAAATTAGTCTGGGTAAAATAATGTGAAATGTGATAGTAGTAGTATTAAGGATGGACAGAAGAAGAATAATTTAACAAAAAATGAGTAGGTAAAATTGGCAGGACAAAGATAATTGGATAATTAACCAATTTCTTCTTCTCTTGGAAGAAAGAAGAGAGTCAAAGTTGATGTACACATAAAGTATTGTTTCTAACATTTTTAAAAGCACTATTAATGAACTTTGGATGTTAGATATCTTCTATGCTAGTGATATTTGATGCTTTGGGGGCATATCATGATGTGACCGTAAAAATTAGAACTAGGGTTGTGCCCATGGCTCATTGAGTAGGGTGCCAGCCCTGTAAACTGAGGGTGGTGGGTTTGAACCCTGCCCCGGCCAAACTGCAACAAAAAAATAGCTGGACCTGTAGTCTAGCTACTCGGGAGGCTGAGGCAAGAGAATCGCCTAAGCCCAGGAGCTGGAGGTTGCTGTGAGCTGTGACGCCAGGGCACTCTACCGAGGGCAATGAAGTGAGACTCTTGTCTCTCTCTAAAAAAAAAAAAATAAGAAAATTAGAACTAAATGAGACCTGAGATAGTTTTTAATCTCTTTAAACTTATAGACCCTTTCCATTTTTTTTGTTTTGTTTTGTTGGTGGAGATGATTTCTCTTTAAGGGTGTACTATTAGGCAGAAAATTTATTTAGCCTAAGTCTAAAGAGTCAAAACTTGAATATCCATGAATTTATTATGTTTTTATGTTATATCTTTATGTTGAGATTTATAATTTTAAAGATCATAGCACAATGGCAATATGATAAACATTTAGAAGTGACTGCTGGCTCGGCGCCCATAGCTCAGTGGTTAGGGTGCCGGCCACATACACCAGAATGAGCAGGTTCAAACCCAGCCTGGGCCTGCTAAAACAACAATGACAACTACAACAAAAAAATAGCCAGGTGTTTTGGCAGGCATCTGTAGTCCCAGCTACTTGGGAGGTTGAGGCAAGAGAATCACTTGAGCCCAAGAGTTTGAGGTTGCTGTGAGTGAGCTCTTACGCTATGACACTCCACCCAGGGCAACATAGTGAGATTCTGTCTTAAAAAAGAAAAAAAGTAGTGACTACTGATTCATTAAAGATAAATTAAAATTTTGCTATATCCAAATTTTTCCATTGTTCATTCATATGTGATAAACTTTGGTAGCCAGAATGTGTAATCATCTATTAATTGCTTGGGTAAATCTTAGCTCCCTACTTCTAGATTTGCCAACTTAAAAAAAATTTTTTTTCTTGCTATTAAATTTTATGTAGGCTCGGTGCCTATAGCTCAAGCGGCTAAGGTACCAACTACATACACCAGAGCTGACAGGTTCGAATCCAGCCTGGGCCTGCCAAACAACAATGACAACTACAACCAAAAAGCCAGGCAGGAGTTAGAGGTTGCTGGGAACTGATATGCCATGGCATTCTACCCAGGGTGAGAGCTTGAGGCTCTGTCTCAAAAAAAAAAAAAAAATTATTTAAAAAGGAGAGAACTATATTGAATAGGACAATAAGAACTTTCTTTCTTTTTTGTTTTTTGAAACAGAGTCTCACTTTGTCACCCTCAGTAGCGTGCTGTGGCATCACAGCTCACAGGAACTTCAAACTCTTCGGCTTAAGTGATTCTCTTGCTTTTCAGCCTTCCAAGGAGCTGGGACTACAGACACCTGCTACAACCCTGGCTAGTTTTTTTTTGTTGTTGTTGTTGTTTAGCAGGCTTGGGCCAGATTCTAACCCATGGGCCCCGGGAGCAATGTGGCTGGCGCCCTAACCACTGAGCCACTGGCGCCCAGCCTAACAATATAAACTTTCTTTAAATTTTCTCTAGATTTTTAATAAAATAATTAAATTAATAGGAAGGTCAGTACACTTCTAAGTACTATTTTAAATCTGTGTTCTGAGTTGTGTTGTGTTTATGGTATCTGCCACTTAGGCTGTTGCAAAGCCCATCAAATCTCTCCACAGCGGAGAGATCCAACTGAATCTAGAGGAATGAATAATTTGGGCGTGGAAGAAGGTTTAGGTAGAGGGAATGGCAGCTTGCTGGGCACAAAAGCATGAGAAGCTGTGTGTATGCTGGTAAGTAGTTTGACAGAGTGATTTGTAGAATTTGAGGCCGGAAAGGCACATCTGAGCCAGATTGATAAAATTTATTTATTGTATTCTGTATAGCTGCTAGGCAATTTGGAAGTCGCTGAACAATTTCAAGCAAAAGCAAACATTACAAGCCTGGGCACCGTGGCTCATGCCTGTAATTAATTCTAGCACTGTCTGAGTAGATTGCCCATCTTTAAAAAAAAAAAAATAGCCAGGTGCTGTGGCAGACACTTGTAGTCCCAGTTACTGGGGAGGCTGAGGCAAGAGGATTACTTGAGCCCATGAATTTGAGTTTTGCTGTGAGCTATGACTGTGGCACTCTACCAATGGCAACAAAGTGAGACTGTCTTTAAAAAAAAAAAAAAAGAAGGCTCGGCACCTGTGGCTCAATGGGCTAAGGGGCCAGACATGTACACCTGAGCTGTTGGGTTAGAATCCAGCCTGGGGGCCACCAAACAACAATGCCTGCTGTAACCAAAAAATGGCCGGGCATTGTGGTGGGTGCCTGCAGTCCCAGCTACTTGGGAGGCGGAGGCAGGAGACTCACTTGAGCCCTGGAATTGGAGGTTGCTGTGAGCAGTGATGTCACAGCAATCTATTCAGAGTGACAGCTTGAGGCTCTGTATCAAAAAAAAAAAAAAGGCCAGGTATGGTGGCTCAGGCCTGTAATCCTAGCTTTCTGGGAGGCTGAGGTGGGTGGATTGCCTCAGGAGTTCGAGACCAGCCTGAACAAGATAGAGATCCCTGACTCTAAAAAATAGGCTGTAGTCCCAGCTTCTTGGGAGGCTGAGGCAAGAGAATCTCTTAAGCCAAAGAGTTTAAGGTTGTTGTAAGCTGTGATGCTATGGCATTCTATCAAGGGTGACATAGTGAAACTCTGTCTCAAAAAAAAAAAAATGGTAGGTGCTTGAAATAAGACAATGACAACAAATCTTGTTGACTAGAGAAACCTGTTAGGAGGTACAGATATAAATGAGTAGTGTGATGGGGAAGGGGCAATGTAGACAACAAAAACTTGGATGAGTGGAATTGAGAAACTGGGTGTCACTAGGTATAGTAGGGAATTCAGAGGCGTTCATATTATATAAAGATGAATTTTCCTGTATCACAGTTCTTAAGTTACTTAGCTGCCAAAAATGCATCATCAACATTTTACTAACATTAATGAACTATATTTCTGTATATGAACGTGCAAAATGCATAATGGGAAAATATGGTACTTAAAAGATGTTAGTGTAATCCTAAGTGGGCACTCAAAGATTTCTCTTACATGACCTGCTCACCTTTTCATCCTTTTTCTTATTGCCTGTCGTGTCTCTGGTGATTCAGCTTTAGGAAGATACTTTCTGTTCCTTTTGCTGCTTTTACTTACTCCCCACCTCCCCCAATCTATCCTTTGCGTCTGCATACCAGATTCTCCTTTTCCAGGCAGCTTTTCCTAATTTTTATCACTTGGAAGAAACATTGTTTTCTCTCAATTCATAATCTAATGATAAACTTTTCTCTTGTTGTAGCTTCTATACATATATAAAATTTATCCATTGTAAATAAAGCAAATGAGTAAATTCATTCTAAGAGCCTAGGGGACAGTACCTAGCAAATGTTGATTGTTGTTACTAGAATGATGATGATGATAGATGATGATGATGATGATAATAATGATAGGGTAGCCTCACCACCTGTAGCTCAGCCGCTAGGGCACCAACCACATACACCAGAACTGGCAGGGTTTTTTTTTTTCTTTCTTTTTTTTTTTTTTGAGACAGAGCCTCAAGCTGTCACCCTGGATAGAGTGCTGTGGCATCACAGTTCACAGCAACCTCCAATTCCTGGGCTCAAGCGAGTCTCCTGCCTCTGCCTCCCAAGTAGCTGGGACTGCAGGCACCTGCCACAACGCCCAGCCATTTTTTGGTTGCAGCCACCATTGTTATTTGGTGGGTCCGGGCTGGATTCGAACCCGCCAGCTCAGGTGTATGTGGCTGGCACCTTAGCCCGCTGAGCCACAGGCGCTGAGCCAGAACTGGCAGGTTTGAATCCAGCCCAGATCTGCCAAACAACAGTGACAACTACAACAAAAAAATAGCTGGGCGTTGTGACAGGAGCCTGTAGTCCTAGCTACTTAGGAGGCTAAGGCCAGAGAATTGCTTAGCCCAAGAGTTTGAGGTTGTTGTGAGTTGTGATGCCACAGCACTCTACCGAGGGCAACATAGTGAGACTATCTCAAAAAAAAAAACAAAAAAAAAGAAAGATAGGATAATCTATCTCCCTGCCCTGTGATGGCAAAAATGATTTGTTCTCTGTCTTTAGATACTAGGGAAGCAGTGTCTCTTTTACTTTGCACAAAAAATGCAAAAGTGAAACGTTTGTCTTTGTACTACTTTATTATTCTCAAGGTATAGGGAGATTAATACAAGGGTAGAAAACTCCTTAATATTGATAAGCTTTACCACATCTCTTCCCAGTAGGTGATACTATTAGCCCCTTTTTATAAATGGGCAAATAAACTGAGGAAGCTTGTAAATTTGTCTAAGGTCGTGCAGTTTATGTACTAAGTTTTTTTTTTTTTTTTTGAGACAGAGCCTCAAGCTGTCACCCTGGATAGAGTGCTGTGGCATCACAGCTCACAGCAACCTCCAATTCCTGGGCTCAAGTGAGTCTCCTGCCTCCACCTCCCAAGTAGCTGGGACTACAG
>CAUYON010169188.1:0-10979 GCA_963573935.1 Arctocebus calabarensis
AAGGAAGGAGGGAAGGAAGGGAAGGAAAGAAAGAAAGAGAGAGAGAGAGAGAGAGAGAGAGAGAAAGGAAAGAAAGAAAGAAAGAAAGAAAGAAAGAAAGAAAGAAAGAAAGAAAGAAAGAAAGAAAGAAAGAAAGAAAGAAAGAAAGAAAGAAAGAAAGAAAGAAAGGAAAAAGAAATTGTTATACCGTAGAGACTACTGCAACTGCTGTGGTTGCTGGGAACACTTTTGTAGATTAGGTGAGGAGACATGAGTTCAAATGGATTTAGACAGTTTATTACTTCTGGCATAGCACACAGCATGAGCTTCATGTTTGCATTGTTTTCTTTTGTCCCCCCAAATCCCACATGGGGCTCTGCAGAGAAGCTGGGTGCATATTGCATACACAGTAGATCTGTGTCATAGCTCAAGAACACTGAGCTTAGGAAAATCACAATTTTATAAGAAGATGGCTGGAAAATCTGGCCAAACATTGCCCAGCACAGATGCATTATTTTTATTTTCCTGTCCAGGAATCAAATCTGCTCTACAACCTGGAGGGAGACATATCTTTGTCTTTAAACACTGTTCACTCTGAAACATCCTTGAAAAGATAATGTGAGACAAAATATGTCATAAAGCTTATAGAAATGCCATAATGATTTGCTGCCCAACCGTGACTGCAGGGAGCCTGAATTACTAGCTACTTTATCAAACCAGTGGATTATTTCTGGATCACCTACCTCTAGATTTCTTTTCTGTGAGAGAATATTGGCTTTTGCATTTAACCACCTGTTATTTGAGCTTTTTGTTACAAATACCTGACTCTACCTTTAAGCAAAGCACATGCTTTATACTATTCTAAATTGTATGTACATGTAGAAAAAAAGCCAACTGATTATATTTGATACTATATGTAGTAGTTGTGATTGGATGGATGTAGAATACTTGTATCACAGACACTAGCTGCTCACCCAGGACCTAAGATGTTGGTAGAAGGTAGTCAGTGAAGTTAGTGAGAAGTTGGTTTCTACTAGGACCAAACTCCAATATGACATTCATTTGTTCAGTGCTGGTGTCAGTTTGTAGTTGCACTATGAACGATGGACAGCTTCAAACAGATGAGCTTGTTCATATTAAGGAGGCTTGTATTTGGCTCTCCATAGACAGAGATGCATATGACCCAGGAAGTGTGCCATATGACCCAGGAAGTGGGCCATATCCCCCTACATTGTACCTGATAGATGGGAAATAATCAATCCTTCCCCCCCCACCCTCTTTCCTCTTCTTTTTTTTGGAATGTTGTCATAGAAATTTATTTACATAGAAAGATAATCATCATAAGAACGAACGAAGATTACCAAAGTTGAAAATGACACAGATGATTTTTGCTAACAGAGGTCTATTTATTCAAAGGTGTTAGATCCACTCACATAGAGCTTTCTCTTCAGCACAGAATGTGATTGCACTGTTTGTAGGCCATCAGTGTCCTTTTATCCTGGGAATCACCCCCACTTTCCAATCACACTTCCAGAGGCCTCTGTCTGCAGGGTTTGAGCCACAGCCCTTCCCCCTGCCTTCCTGATCTGTGAGGTTCAAGCTGTAGTTCATGCTTCTTTCACAAATGAGCACCACTTTACCACTACTATGAAACTTCTCTACAAATAAGTATAGGCAAGGAGAACCCCCCCACCCCCGAACTCCACAATACCTCAGGTAAAACCCAGCTTATGAACCTATGTCAGAAAAAACTGATATGCTTTAAAGAAGTCTGAAAAAATATAAACTGTGGGCAATCCACAGGATGGAACTCTAGGGAGCTTTGGAGCACATCAGTCACCTGAGGGCAGACACGGAGCATCACAGGGTAGGCAGGAGGAGACTGAGGCAGTATTGGGGAGCTGTGCAGCTATGTCCATACTGTCCTGGAAAGGGTATGACTGAGAGGGGGAGGGAGAAGGTCTAGAAAGCAGGGGTAGGGTTATGGAGCATGACCCATAACTTTGTCTAGAAGGGAACCCTGTACAGTGTGGACACCCCAACCTACATTGATGAGGAAAACATAAACCAGTGAATGCGACGCAGATATCAAGTCAACAGCAAATGTGAACAGCTTTCATATACATATGCATTTCCCAAACAGAATTGGTGTTGTAGTAAAGAAACCATTCTAAGGCATTTGTTAACTCTTTGCAAAATATACTTCCTTTTGATAAGTATATCAAAAAGAAACTTTGGGCTCAGTGCCTGAGGTTCAAGTGGGTGGGGCGCCAGCCACATACACTTGAGCTGGCGGGTTCGAATTCATCCCGGGCCTGCCAAACAACAATGATGGCTGCAACCAGTAAATAAATAAATAAATAAATAAATAGCTGGGGCTTTGTGGCAGGCACCTGTAGTCCTAGCTACTTGGGAGGCAGAGGCAGGAGAATGGCTTGAGCCCAGGAGTTGGATGTTGCTGTGAGCTGTGATGCCACAGCACTCTACCCAGGGTGACAGCTTGAGACTCTGACTCAAAAAAAGAAAGAAAGAAAAAAAGAAACTTCACCCTTGAAGAGACCAAATAAAAGGAGTCACCCTTCTAGAGTTAAGACAGGCCCAAAGCCAGTCCATGAATCTCCCACTGTGACCTAGCAAAGGTCTAAAGGAGAGTGTGTCTAAACTCCTTCTTCGGGTGGCACCTATGGCTCAAGGACTAGGGTGCTGGCCCCATATACTGGAAGTGGCAGGTTAAAATCCGGCTCCAGGCAAGAACAGCAAAATAAATAAATAAATAAATATAATAATAAAAATAAAAAATAAAACTGCTCCTTCCAGCTCTTGAGGATCAGGAAGAATCAAAGCACTCCAAGGATTCCGTCATCCTTTACTCTACATCTAGCTCCGTATGGAGTGAGATCTCATCAGATGTGATAATATACAAGGGCTGATTGGAAAGTATTCAGCCATATACTATGAAAAATAGAGACATATGTAGCTGAATATTTTACAGATATCCTTCATATTAGCACTTGTTCAAAAAGAATTGTGAACTATACTATAAGTACTGTGTGGAAATTTGAGTTCAGAAATATCATTTTGTTGCTTTTTCTAAATATAGGCCTTTTCACTAGGACAAAAATCCACATAGAAAATGGAAGAAAATGGAAATTAATGCCACCCCACAGTCAAAGCCAGAATTGCAACCTAGGAAGCCTCAGACCAGGAGGCCAGAAGTTCAGCCAGTGATGTGGAAGTGAGAGAAGAGTCTGTTCTTGGTAGCATCGTCAGAGCTTTCTGGAATTTACCCCATATTGGCAGCAATCCTTATGAATCTCTGATTTTCTGAGATGTTTAAATTCAAGATGTGAACTACAGCTCTGAGTGAAAGCTACATAAATGAGCATGTCCACATTTGAGGTAAAAGACTTTGAGAAATTGAAACATACACATGCAAATACATGTACACATATACCTCAAACCTAGACACAGAAACAGACTCAGATAATCACAGCTAAATATCTCTTTTCAGATAAATTTGAAAACTTATTTTAATATACTTTCAAAGGAATAACATTGTAGGTACATATCTTTTAAAGCATTTTATGGTTTTTGAATTTTGTCTAATAATTTTTCTAATTATAATATTTTAAACAATATAGAAGTACATATTGATAAAATGAAATTATCCTATATCCACCACTTGCCTAATCCCTACTCCTGACCTAAGTTGTCCATTGTCTATCAATTGGTATGTGTTCTCCAGATGTTTTTCACTGTAAATGGCATATTAATTTATGTTTACATGTAAACTATGAATAAATATGTATTCACATTCACATATTTTTTTCTATATTAGAGTATCTTAATTCTTCTGGAAATTTTAATTGCATTTCATCAGCTAATATGCTTTGGCATACATTTGGATATTTATTGGGCATACATATTGATTATGTGAATACACTGTTGTTATCATCTATCCTTATCTGCCTGTTTAACAGTAAGGATGCTAGGTGTTTTCTCTTGACTTTTCAGCTAACTTTTACTTATTTCACCAAATTGACTGTTTAAAGCTTTTTTAGTAATATTTTGATTTCAAAACAATACAGGTCATTACAATAGATATTCAGTAATACCCTGGCCAGCATCAATTGCCCAGGGAGATTAGAGCTTTCAGAGCCCTGAGGATTCAGAATACAATGGGAAAACCCATAGAGTAATTTGAGCTTTAACAAGAGCGTACAAGTCTATTTCCCTGATTTACTTAACCATCTCCTAACTTCTACCATCTGATATGAATAATGAATATAATCATAGGCAGTATCTCAGAAGATAGCTGTTAAGATTAAAGGAAATAAAATGTAAAGCAACTCTTGGTTAAAATTTTCCTATGATTTTTTTCTCTCCTATTTCTCTTTCAGGAGAGAACAACACATTTGCTTGTGTCTGAGCCCCAAACAGCCCCTCAGGAACCAGCTAATCTCTTAGCCCTGACTTTAGGCCTCTTGGCCCAAAGGGAAACATTTTATCTCCACTACCCATCTCATCACCAATAGTGTTTAAAATAAATAATCCTCAATTCAGAAGGCTTATTGTCTGAAACTGTGGCTCCTGAGTATCTTATGGAGTGAGCAAGAGATAGAGACTCATTTCTGTTATCCAAAGATGTATGTTGGATTGCCCTTGCATGCCTGGGATGAAGTTTATTTGGTCACGGTGCATTCTGTTTTAGACGTGTTGTTCAATTTTAGTATTAGTATTTTACTGAGAATTTTTTGCATCTATATGCATACGGGATACTGGTCTGTATTATTCTTTATTTGTTGTGTCCTTTCCCGACTTTGGTATCAAGATGATACTGTCTTTGTTTTATAGATTGTGTTAGGGAGGATTCCCTTCTTCTCAGGGTTATGGAATAATATCTGCAGTGTGGATACAAAATGTTGTTTGCAGATCTGGTAGAATGTGGCTGTTAATCCATGGAGTCAGGGCTTTTTCCTTGTTTTAGAAGAGTTTTTAATATTGTTTCAATTTCGCTTCTCATTATTGATCTGTTCAGGAGATCTATTTCTTCCTGATTGGGTTTTGGAAGGTTGTGTGTTCCCAGGAATTTGTCCATTTTCTCTGTTTTCTAGTTTATCTGCATAAAGATTTTCATAGAATTCATGGATGGTCTTTTTTATTTCTGTGTTATCTCCTTTGTCTCCTGTGTTGTGTTATCTCCTTTCTCATTTCTGATTGAGATTATTTGGATCTTTTCTGTCATATTCCTGGTTAATCTAGAAAGACTCTATCAATTTTGCTTATCTTTTCACAGAACCAACATTTTGTTTCACTGAACTTTTGTATTATTTTTTGTTTTCCATATCACTTAGTTCTGCTCTGTCCTTTGTTCTTTGTTTTCTTCTGCTGACTTCGGATTTGCTTTGATCTTTTGTTCCATGAGACATGATATTAGGTTGTTAATTTGTTATCTTTCTTTTCGATATGGGCACTGAAGGCTACATTTTACCCACCAGGACTGCTTTTGCTGAATCCCATAGATTTTGATAACTTGTGTCCTCTTTGTTATTCTGTTCAAGGAATCTTCTGATTTCCACCTTAATTTCATCATAGACTCAATAATTGTTCAGCAGAAGTTTGTATAATTTTCATGACCTTGTGAATTGAGTGTTACCCTTGGTATTGATTTCTAGTTTTATTCCACTATTTTTGAGAAGATATATGGGATTATTTCTATTTTTTTTTAATTTGTGAGCCAGGTTTTGTGGCCTTAGTTATGGTCAGTCTTGGAGATTATCCCATGTGCTAATGAGAAGCATGTATATTCCGTTGTTTTGTGGTAGTATATTCTTTAAATATCCGTTAGATCCATTTTTTCTAGAGTCACATTTAAGTCCAGGGTTTATTTTCTGCTTTGATGATTTGTCATCTCTGACATTGCGATGTTAAAGTAACTGGCAATTGCAATGCTACTGTTTATTTCTTTGCTTAGCTCTATAGGTCTAGTAGAATTTTATTTTTATGTATCTGGAAGCTCCTGGGTTAAGTCCATGTATTTTTAAGATTGTTATGTCCTTTTATTGAATTGTTCCTTTTACTATAGTATTATGACTACCTTTGCCTTTATTTGCCATTGTTGATTAAAAATAAGTTTTGTCTGATATGAAAATGGCTATATTTGTTGTCCAGCACAGTGACTCTGCACATACTACAGGCAGGACCTTGGTGCTTCCAGGCAGAAGCCTGTAGCAGTGGTGGGAGCCCTCTCATAATATGGCCACAGTGCCTGCAGGGTGAGTGTGACACCCCAGCACTCTATCTTTCTATTATTTCCTGTGTGTAGAAAGATCACTTTGATCTTGTCTAATGTCTTGCCCCATTACATTCTTTTTCCCACTATGTGTCCTGCATTGCCTTTCTGTGATTTTACATCATTACTCCGTAGGAGTACTATCTATAATTAGTATTATTAGGCATCTGTTTGCAATTTAACTTCTTTCCTTGAGAGCAGTATATACTTGTGAGTGGTATATACTGGTGGGCTGCTTCTAGTCAGATATCTGGTGTTACATCACTGATGATGACACACAGGGTCTGATCTACATCTCCACAGGAGACATTGGCCAAGTCTGTGACATTTTTTGGTTGTCACAGATGGGGGTTGAAGGTGTGCAGTTAACATCTATTGGGTAAAGACCAGAGATGCTGTTGAACTTACTACATGCATGGGACAATCAATCTTCACAATAAATAATTATAGGGCCTAAAGAAGAGTGTCCAACCTTTTTTTACCCTGAAACACATTGGAAAAACAATTGTCTTGGGTCATACATTAAATACACAAACACTAAAGACAGCTGATGAGCAAAATAAAAGATCTGTGTACACTTTTTACTGTATCTGCCATCTCAGAGAAGCAAAACAGTCCTGAAAAAAATCAACGTGTGAAAAAAAAAAACCCAGCATATGGCCCATGGAAGAGTTGCACATCCCTGGACTAAGGTATAAATAGGGTTGATAGGGCTGAGCTTGAAAAACATTGTTCCAGGAACCCACAATCTCATGAAGAGAGCTCAAAGGTCTCTCTCTCTCTCTCTATCTCTATCTCTCTCTCTCTCTCATACACACACACAGACACATTGGTACCTACATAACGACATTAGCACCAATAGAGAACTTCCAGTCTCATGTGTGCTCACTGCTCTATTATTTGCTTTTGAGTTGCTAATGTATTTTTATACTAGACTTGTTTTTCTTGTGACTTTGCTTGGGGATAAAGAGGGCAAAACACAGAGTTTAGTTCAGCTCATTTAGCCTACATGTAAAACCATTTTCTTTTTCAATAAAAATTGGCTATAAAAATGTTTAACATTTTTAGCATGATCAAAGCAGGGAAATTATTGGAATAAATTTGCCAGATAGGAGGTTTCTCTTTCTTTCTTTCTTTCTTTCTTTCTTTCTTTCTTTCTTTCTTTCTTTCTTTCTTTCTTTCTTTCTTTCTTTCTTTCTTTCTTTCTTTCTTTCTTTTTTTTTGAGACAGAGCCTCAAGCTGTTGCCCCGGGTAGAGTGCTGTGGCATCACAGTTCACAGAAACCTCCAACTCCTAGGCTCAAGTGATTCTCCTGCCTCAGCCTATAGTCGCCTGCCACAATGCCCGGCTATTTTTTGGTTGCCATTGTTGTTTGGCAGGCCCAGGCTGGATGTGAACCCACCATCTCAGGTGTATGTGGCTGGTGCCTTATCCACTTGAGGACAGGCCTGAGCCAGAAGATTTCTTAAAGTAGGTAAGGAATATCTAAATGAACGATGGAATTATAAGCAGCCATTAAAATGAATTATGTTGAGCAATGAAAAATGATTCTTTTGACCTTTAAGATTGACAAAGATTGAGTTCCATTAGAGAGAGAGGTGAGACTCAGAGCGGGGCTGGTTCCCACATCCTGGCCCAACCCTGCCTGGCCTAGATGAAGCCAGGTCAAGCCTCCAGGACAAAGCACCTTTGTGTGAACAGCTGGGATGAGAAGAATGGTGGCTGTCCAAACACTGCAGGGGACTGTTCAGATTTAGAAAGCCGGAGAAGGCAGATCTGTGGAAACAAGCTTGGTCATCTCCTTGGCCAATGGAACAGCACAGATCCCAGTTCAGTGTGAATGATCTGTCCCTACTTAGTCCTAATAGGGCCTGAAAGGTGATCTGAGCCCTGGATGAATACAGGTAGACTGGTTATTGGGCCATTGGGTGATTGGTCTTCATGGCACTACCAGACCATGATATCAGAAGAAGCAACATACCACATTTGACCATTTGGAAATGTCCACAACCCCTTGAGAAGATTTACTAGTGAGTTATTGAAGGCCTATATATAATATGAACAGGTGTATATAATATGAACAAGTTGCTTGTTTGCCAACAGTATGATAGAGTTAGAAAATAACACATGGGTGAAGGGTTCAACTACAACTTGAACTTTACCTTAGAATTGAGAACAATGTAACCTAAACATTTGTATCCTCATATTGATTTGAAAATAAAAAAAGAAAAAAAGGAAAATGATACATCTTGTAAATGCCCATTTCTTTAAAAAATTCATAGAAAAATGTCTTCTGGAAATGACTGTGAAATGGAATTGTTAAACAACCTCTGTGATGCCGATCCACATCTACTCAGTGGGTTAGATGACATGGAGCCAAAGATCTTGAGAAGGAGAGAAAGAAGAGTCTATGCCAGATTGGTTATATTTAGAAGACATTTCATATCACAATCATTGTTTTGTGTGTGCATTTTATTCCTCACTACTGTATCTATAGTCAACAAAACTACATTTTTTTGCAGTTTTTTTTGTTTTGTTTTGTTTTTTGGCTGGGGCTGGGTTTGAACCCGCCACCTCTGGCATATGGGGCAGGTGCCCTACTCCTCTGAGCCACAGGCACCACCAACAAAACTTCTTTTTTGAAATACCTTTAAAATTTTATAAATAAAATTAAAATACCTATAAAAATTTTATAACCAAAATTTTATAATTCTTTAGTGTCTTAGCTGTCTCATATTCCAAAGGAGCTTTTAGTGTTCACATCAGAACTGAAGCAGGCAGTTAAGTGGCCTTGACTTGATAGGGATGAAACAGTGAGCTTTATCTCAGCTCCAATGGCCTAGCAACAGCAGTCTTAGGAAAAGCAGAGAAGAGAGAAAGAGATCTCAGTACAAATTGCTGAACAGAACTTTGTAACTTTCTGTACACTGAGACAATTCTTTTGCACTTTTCCCAGGAACAGCAGAACCTCTTTACATCCCTGAGATAACTGCTGAACCTTACTCTATCTTAATGTCCAGAGAAATACAAGATAAGTAATACACTAGCACAGACTATGCTCAAGAGCCACTGAGCCTGTGCACAAGAATAAAAGAATGAACAACTAATTTAGTTCTAAATTCCCACAATATTAATCCCACCCTGGGAGGGATTTGTCCACCATTTTTTTGTTCATGGAATGTATGTAATACGATTTCTCACTGTGCTTGGGTGCCCCACACTCCACCTCAAACATGCAATGGCGTTCACTCCCTTTATGCGTTCTGGATTTTCATCTCCATAAAAACCCCTTAATCCTGCTAATCAGGGAGATAGACTTGAGGTAGTCTCTTCTTCTCTCTCTCAGTTGACATATTCTCTGAAATAGATCCTGTCTCCCTTGACAATCCTCCTTCTCTCAGTAATTGGCTTTCTGTGTGGCAAGCAACAGTGAACCCTCCTTTGTATTACAAAAGCAATCCATGTAACCAAACATATTTGTATCCCCTTAATATTTTGCATTAGTAATAATAATAATAATGATAAGGAATGCTCTGCCAGGGCTAAAGAAGGCACATTCAGCTCAGTAGTGCAAATATCCATGTGAAATGTGCTCTTAACTGTGCCCTGGATTTAGCAGTGCACAGAAACTGAAACGATGGCATCCACACAATGTTGATAGGAGGGAATGTTGGTGCACTGTAAACAACACAGCTTGTGACTATTGATTATGTCTTATCAATAGGATGGAATTCTGGACAGGCAGCAAAAACAAGTTATAATTGAAACAATGATGAGAGACAATTTGTTGTCCAACAGGTTGACAATGATTTCTATTATTTCTAATTTTGGGAAAACAGGCACTTTCATACTGCATTGTTAGGATAATAAATTAGTAGTAAAATATTCATTGTAATATGTTAATATGGAAGTTTATAGGGTAGCAAAGTTTTGCTTTTTTTTTTTTTTTTTTTTGTAACATGGCTTTGTAAATAAAATAATTTATATGTTTGTAAAACAGTCTTTGGGTTTTTATAAAATTTGAATTTGGAATAGTTTTATTTTTCTTCTGAGTAAAGGTATTCTCACTGGAAGAGCCTGCCTGCCAGAGTTACACTGGAGGAAGGAGCTGACAGAGAGTAAGAGAAGACAGCAAATTCTTGGAGAGCATCTTCTCTGTGCCTGCTCTGGGCTAGGCACTCTGTGCTGGGTGATGGGAAACAAACAATCCCAGCTGCTCTCAGGAGGCAGAGTAGTAGGCGAACTAAGCGCGAGCAAATAACATGATCAAATGTGTCATTACAGTTTGTGGCAAATGCTGTGGTTTTTTGAGAGAGAAAATGACAGAAAAAACGTAAAACAGAGCTAGGCGCCTGTGGCTCAAGTGGCTTAAGGCGCCAGCCACATACACGTGAGCTGGCAGGTTCGAATCCAGCCTGGGTCCTCCAAACAACAATGACGGCTGCAACCAAAAAATAACCGGGCATTGTGATGGGCGCCTGTAGTCCCAGCTACTTGGGAGGCGGAGGCAAGAGACTCGCTTGAGCCCAGGAATTGGAGGTTGCTGTGACTGTGATGCCACAGCACTCAAAAAAAAAAAAAAAAAAAAACCCAAAATAGACGGACAGCCCCTCTGTATGGAAGCGTGGAGACAGGTATACACAGGTCAGATGTGTGTATCACACATCTCACGGCTCAGATCACAGCTCACAGGGATGAATCTGAGCCA
>CAUYON010169190.1:0-13381 GCA_963573935.1 Arctocebus calabarensis
TGCAAAACAAAAAAATAGCCGGGCACTGTGGCGGGCGCCTGTAGTCTCAGCTACTCGGGAGGCTGAGGCAAGAGAATCGCTTAAGCCCAGGAGCTGGAGGTTGCTGTGAGCAGTGTGACGCCACGGCACTCCACCCAGGGCAATAAAGTGAGACTGTCTCTAAAAAAAAAAAAAAAATTCCTAATCATTTTAATAGGTAAAATTGCCAGCTTTCACCTGTTACAGCTTTTTACTTTTGTAGTACTGATAACATTCACATTTTTTTAAGCATGATGTGAGACTTTTCACTCAATTCCATCTAGAATACTTCCAGATGTCTGAAAGTGAACTGTATACACTACAGTAAATCTTAAGGAACATGTTGTATGGTGACTGATTTTAATCCTGATTAGATGTAGTGGTGACCTCTGTGCTCCTACACTCATCAATTATACACAGGCTCAGAGCTGCCAGAAGTATTTTCAAGAGGTAGAATTCCTTGTTCTTTTTTCTTTTCTCTTTTTTTGCAGTGGAAAATTAATTTATAGAAAGTACGCCCAAACAAATCCAAACCAAGCAAATAAATGCTGCAAGTATAACCTTACTCACTTTTTAAAGGTCAGTATAGATTTTCTGATGTTGGTCAAATACCAAGCTGTCCTTAAATTTGGTGCTTTTGTGGCATGAATACCCACTAGCAGTGAAATCAAAAGAGGTTTGTGTGCCTGGAACAGTATTGTTCTGTTTGGTTTTTTCCGTTCTCTCATTGTTGTTTCCCTCTTCTGCTCCTTAAAAAGTTGCCTCTTGGTTAAATAATGTGTAATACTGCTATACTGTACAGTCATTTCTCACTTTGCCTTCATGAGCACTTGTTTGGTTTGATTTGTACAACCTTACCATGTAAACGTGGTCCTTGGTGGTAGGTAAATCATAAGGTTACACAAGAAGCCTGGATATTTGCTGTTTATAGTAGTCCAAGTGCCTTTATGTCTCACTGGGTCAGGCTGTCTGTCCATATCAGCTACTACAAAGACACAGACTTTGCTAGCCAACTCACTTTGTATTGGTATCCAGTAAAGTGTCATGTTCAAATAATTATTTAATTTTTTTGAGGTCTTGGTCATGTTTTCTGGTTTTCTCTAGTTTATCTACAATGCTTCCTGTTCTAACTCATGCTGCTCACCCACCATCCTTACCTTTATAGAGCCTGACTAATTTTGCTTTTGGTATTGCCAAGGGAAGTAGTTATTTGTCTGGTTATACTGTGAGTTAATGAAGGGACCAGGATCGGGGAATAAGCATTCGTAACTCTTGGTAGCCAGTTCTGGATATTTGGGCTAGAAAGTTTGCCATCGGAGAAGAGTGATATGTGGGCCATTATACAAGATTTGAGATACACGAAAATCATGAAATGTAAAATCCACACAGATGGAAACAAATGAAGCAGCACTGATATGCTGAGCAAGTTGACACTTGCATAGTGAATCAGAAAGGACGCTGTCAACTGTGTTTTGTGGAAGTAAAATAATGGACACAGTCTGTCTCAAAACTTTCATAGTGACACATATAGTATCATTTTGGGAAGCTTCCTAGTACAGCCTTGCCTTAAATAGTTCTAGAACAAGTCACTATTCTAAATACAGTTACCATTAGCATTTGGTAAAATAGTGACACAGGGCTTTTATTTATTTTTATTTTTTCATAGTTTAATGTATTTTAATCACAAACTTACAGGAACAGCACAGAAGACACACAACATTAAAAACATGTACTTGCCTGTAGGACAACTCAGGAAAGTGTAGTGAATGGATGGAATCTACTGTGTGATAAAAATGCTACATGTTTAGTTGCTGTCAATGAGAAATTTACTTGTTTTAAAAAAATCCAAATTCTGGCATTGTTCAGAAAAATTTAACAGGTTTATTTATAATTGTTGTAAAGTTGAACTGCTGAAACTTTTCCCTGAAAACATTTTGGCTCTCATTAATGCTGCACATTCCTGCATTTATATTAAAAATTCACACACAAATGAAAATGAAAAACTGCCAATATCTGATTTCTGTCCCCTGTTTTTCTAGTCGCAGTCATATACTTAATTATCTTTTGACCCCATGGGATGGGGGTTGGTGGGGGGGGGAGGAATCTAACGTTCAGAACTACCATAAGAGGAAGAAGAGAATTTTTTTGTATAATGAAATGTTTTTCCATCATAGTGGACCCTTAAGCACGTTCTCCACTTATGTGGCCTGCTAGCTAGTCTGTCGTTTGGCATAATTGTTACATATTTGGCGCAGATAGCACACAGGTTGGTGTCTTCAAAAAGGCCAACCAGATATTCCTCACGGATCTGTCTTAAAGTCCTGAGCAATTTCTCACACCAGACGCTGGAATGGAAGTTTGCAAATCAGAAGTTCAGTGGCGCTGGGTCTAATTTCTCGGCGTGCCTTGTACAGTACCAGGCCTGTAGCGATGAGGTTTCTTCACCCTTCCAGTAGAGGGCGCACTCTCGTGAGCGGCTTTTGTAGCCAGTTGCTTCCTGGGTGCTTCACCACCGATGAATTTGCGGGCAGTCTACTTTGTACTAGCCATGTTACAAAGACCTCCTTACGTAGCCCCCTTCTTACGCTGGAGCTTGGCGAACTAGAGGCGGCGCTGATGTTAGTGATGGCCAACACAACGCTTTTAAATATTAAAGTTTATTATCCTCTTGTTGGATAGATAGTAGGAAAAAAATTATTTTTTGTAGAGCTTTATTTCATTTCACATTATTCCTGCTCTTTAAAAAAAAAGTATGGAAGTGTCTATTGTTTGGAAGTTACTGTTGACCTATTGACTATGAGTGTGTGAATATCCGGTGGTAGGGGTGCCAAGCTCTGGACCCCTACAAGTGTTTTGCTATTGAGTGAAATGGGCCTGAAAGGTGGCAGTATCATGGGTTTTGGACCATTTAAGGCTCCATAAAAGCTGTGAGTGTTCCTTTGAAAAAAAAAAAGGCAAGCACATGAACCCAAAGCTTTGCATGCAGTTACAGACATAAATAGTTAGCTAAATACAGAGATACTTACTGAGGTGACTTGAAGCTAATCTACATACAGAAGTCCTGCTGTGGATATAAGAAGGCAGAGAGAATATTAAATCATTTCATTTAGAAACCTGACTTTATTATTCCTGTTAGGAAAAATGAGCATTCGGTGATAAGTGGGTTTGAATTGAAAGTAACAGGACAAATAACTGATTTTTAATTCTGTTCCATGAACAGGAAACAGCTTTCTCAAGGATTGAAATAAGGGTTGTGAATGTCATGTGAAAAACCATGTATTTTACTCTTATTTCTAACAATGTTGTTAAGGCATAACAGGATATATATATTTTTTTTTTTGCAGTTTTTGGCTGGGGCTGAGTTTGAACCTGCCACTGCTGGTATATGGGGCCGGTGCCCTACTCTTTGAGCCACAGATACTGTCTGCAGGATAATTCTTTTTAGCCAGTTATACAGTATTTTTTATTTTTAAGTGGTAGTTTTCACTTTTAAAAAATCAGTAAGTTTCTCATACCCATAGATGCATTGTTTTTGTGGGATGTTTAGAAACCCATTTCTTCAGCCAGTTAAATTAAAAATTGAGTTCATCTGAAGGGAAAGATGTCACCCCATGGACACATTTTAAAATATAAATCTTAAGTGTAGGATTCTGGAGAGTAGGTCTTTTAGAAAGGTGATTGTAAGAAGGAAAGTTATAGTTGTGTTTTCGCTAAGCAAATCGTGAGTTCAGTTTTGCATATACCTGCTGGTCTTCTTTTGGGGAGGACTTTTCCTTTCTGTTTCTAATTCCTAGGTGTATTAGTTTGCTGGATCTAACAAAATGCCACAGATTGGTTGGTTTATACAGCAGAATTTATTTTATCACAATTTGGGGGGCTAGATGTCCAAGATCAATGTCACACTCGTTGGGCTTAAGCGATTCTCTTGCCTCAGCCTCCCAAGTAGCTGGGACTACAGGCACCCACCACAACGCCTGGCTATTTTTTGGTTGTAGTCATTGTTGTTTGGCAGGCCCGGACTGGATTTGAACCTGCCAGCTCTAGTGTATGTGGCTGGCACCTTAGCTGCTTGAGCAACAGGCGCTGAGCCAGGTTTGGTTTCTTTTGAGGCACAGATGACAGCCTTCTCATTGTGCATTTACATGGTGGTGGTTCTGTGTATGCCTTGTTTCTGGGGTCTCTGTCCTCCTCACCTCCTTTTATAAGGACACCAGTCATACTGCATTAGGGCTGACCCTAATGGCCTTATTTTGATTCATTTACCTCTTTTAGGGCCTTGTCTTCAAATACAGTCACATTCTGAGATACTGGGCTCATGGCTTTAATGTATGAACTTTGGGCTGGGTATGGTGGTTCACACTGGTAATCTAGCACTCTGGAAGGCCGAGGTAGGTGAATTGCTTGAGCTCGGGACTTCAAGACCAGCCTAAGCAAAGCAAGAACTGACTGTACTAAAAAAAAAAATAGAAAAACTAGCTGGGCGTGGTGGCAGGTGCCTGTAGTCCCAGCTACTTAGGAAGCTGAGACAAGAGGATTGCTTGAGCCAAAGAGTTTGAGGTTACTGTGAGCTATGATGCCATGGCACTCTACCCAGCATGATTAAGTGAGACTCTGTCTCAGAAAGAAAAGAAAAAATTAATACACACACACATGAACTTTGGACTGGGGACACAATTCAGCTCATAACCCCAGGAAATGCAAAATTTTCTTCCCTGGGAATTGGAGCATGTAAGGTGAACTTGAGGTTGAAGCCAAATCTGTGCTTCTTAATTTTGTTTCTGCCTCTACAGATACTGGGCTAACTTGAAGTTGTGGTTCAAGCAGAAGATCAGTAAGGAAGAGTTTGACCTTGAAGCTCATAGACTTCTTACACAGGATAATGGTAAAATAATTAAGGAATTATTTTACTCTTCTAAAGTTTTCCCAGATGTGCAATAAAGTAAAGCCTTTTCACTTTATAAATAATAAAATTGTGGTTTTGGTGATATGCGAGATCATCTTAATAATGTGAACATTTAAAATTAAGCATAAAGAATGGCAGAGTAGGGGATGTGCGGGATTCTTACAAGCTAGAGTAAAAGTAGTGTTTTCTTTATGATGAAAACATCTTGTATTTGACTTGTGGCAATCTTCCCTTTACAGTACATTCTCACAACGATTTCCTTCTGGCCATTCTCACACGTTGTCAGATTTTGGTTTCTACACCAGGTAAGGGAATGGAAATACTTCTAGTGCATGTCAACCAGCAAAGCCAAGGAGCTCTAGCTTCCAATGACACATCTGGTATTTGTGGATGAAATAGTTTTTGAACTGCTGAGAAGAAAAATTTTATTATGCAGATACAAACTCTTTACAGACCGTAAAGCCAGTGATTTTCCTGTACTTACTTTGAGTTTTGATCTTTATTCCTCACTCCGCTACATTTTAGATTACTTAAATAAGGGAGAATTGAGGAAGAGAGTGCGAGGTTAAGATGAAGGTGGTGAGGGAAATGAAGAGAGGGTACTTGGTACTAGAAGATATTGCTTAGATAGAGAAGAGATGAATTAGTGTAGGGAAAACTGTAATGTATGTTGGAAACCTGGTAAGATACCAGTGTCTGGAAGGTTAAAGATTTAGAATGTGTGTTTAGAATATTGGTAGAGAATTACTGGTAGGGGGTAGTGTCATGTTAGGGAGGTGGGCAGAAACTAAACCTGTCACTGCAACCTTAAGAGGGATAAACAGAAACACTGACTCCTTTGCCACTAACTTTTTGGCACTTCAGCAGTAGATAAAGTTAAAAATCACCTTTCAATCATCTTATTTTAATCAGTCAACTAAAAAATAATTAAATATATTGAGAACCTTCCTTATGATGAGTCGTCCTGGACTCTGTTAAACACTTAGATTCAGGCAGTGCCTGTGGCTCAGTGAGTAGGGTGCTGGCCCATATACCAAGAGTGGCGGGTTCAAACCCATCCCCGGCTGAACTGCAACAACACCAACAACAAAATAGCCTGGCGTTGTGGCAAGTGCCTGTAATCTCACCTACTTGGGAGGCTGAGGCAAGAGAATCGCCTAAGCCCAGGAGCTGGAGGTTGCTGTGAGCTTTGTGATGCCAAGGCACTCTACTGAGGGGGATAAAGTGAGACTATGTCTCTCTCAAAAAAAAAAAACAACAAAAAAAAACTTAGATTCATAGCCATCTCCTACTGGAGATGAATTTTTTTTTAAAGGCCTTTAAAAAAAGGCCTGTGATTCTGATGATCATATATCAAAAGCTCGTAAGCTGGTATATTGTATCAGGACCTCTTTGCTAACCTCTACTATAAGCTAAAAATATACTTTGGTTTTCCTAACACCTATTTCTTCTATCCTGAGAGAAGTTATTATTGATACAAAGTATGTGAACAGCAAGCACTTGTTTTGGGGAGTTGGTGTTACAGAACAGGGGCTGCTTCTCTTAATACCTCTCTCTGCACATTCTCCCACCAGGCCAGAGTTTTGATGTTCTAGATGTTCTATTTAATTTAAATAGAAGTTGACTCTTTAGTCATACCTTTTTTATGTCCAAAGTTAGATCATACAGATAATCTACTTTGTTGTATAAAATGTAATTTGATCAGAAAAGCCAACATTTTGAGGATTAGATCTTACTTTGTAGATGGGTATATTGTGGTGCCACATACTCAAATAGTAAGTGGAATGGTCAGAAATGAAAACCCTGGTTGATAGGGTTTTGCCACTAGTTTACATAATATAATTACTTAATTGGGTATTCTTAGCTTTCACATTTATAAAATAGGTTTAGTAATATCTACCGTATAGGATTATGGAAAATCAGATGAAAGAACTTGTAAAAATGTGCGTTTAGAAGTAAAAAAATGGCAAACAAATATGAAGTATTATTAATAAGTATAGGTAGTTGATTTTAATTATATAAAAACCTTTGATATTCTTGAATGTCTTTTAATGGTTATTTAAAAATATGTGAAGAAGGCTCGGTGCCTGTGGCTCAAGCGGCTAAGGCATCAGCCACATACACCTGAGCTGGTGGGTTTGAATCCAGCCCAGGCCCACCAAACGACGACGGCTGCAACCAAAAAATGGCCGGGCGTTGTGGTGGGCGGCTGTAGTCCCAGCTACTTGGGAGGTGGAGGCAGGAGAATCGTTTGAGCCTAAGAGTTGGAGGTTGCTGTGAGCTGTGATGCCACAGCACTCTACCCAGGGCAACAGCTTGAGGCTCTGTCTCAAAAAAAAAAAAAAAAAAATGTGAAGAAACATCTCATTTGGAATTTGAGAATATTTTTCTCTGTCAAACACCAAAAACTTATTTCTTCTAAATGAAATTAATATTTACTAGGAACAAAGAGATAATTTCTTTTAAAAGGAAAATACAGTTCTTAAAACTTAATAATTTTGGATGGGCTATTTTTCTAAGCTAGACAGGAAAGATATTAATAATATTTATTGACTGTAGCATGTTAGACACCTTACACGCATTATCTTTAATCTTCACAACAATTCTGTAGGGTAGGTGTTGCTCTCTTTTTATGGATAAGGAAGCAAACTTAAGAGAAGAGGAAATAGTGCGATGACACCTTGTCCAGCTAGTAAGTTGACATGCTGGATCAAGCTGAGATCGCAGTGCTCCTGGAAAGCCCTCCCCCTTGTTGGGTGGTCCTTGCCATCCTTTGCTTCCTCCCCCAAATTACCTCATTGCACAGCAGCAGCTTGTGAGCTCTGTGTGCACAGGCCTGCACCTATGCCGTGTCCTCTGCATGGTCGGCCTGCTCTTTGTCACCACTGTGCATGTAGTTCCATTGAGCAGGAATGCATTTCTTCGGGAAGTCGTCTAAGCTTGGCTCACCTTATCAAGTGAGACCTGAGTGTGCCAAAGATGGAGAAAAGGAATTCAATGTCCCAAACAGTTATTTTTTAACCGAGGAAGTTGGAGCATTTTTTCCAAAGCTTTAAAAACTTTTCTTTCCTAAAATGCAAAAATGGTATAATAGTAACATTTTATTAATATTATGGATGATTTTTCTTTTAATTCTTAAACATTTTAGTTTTTTTAATTTTTAAGTGTACTGTAATATGTATTGGATTTTAATATTAAATAATACATGTTCTTTTTTTAATCAGTAGCACAGAATGTTTATTTATTCATTTATTTATTTATTTTAGAGACAGAGTCTTACTTTGTCGCCCTTGGTAGAGTGCGGTGGCATCACAGCTCACAGCAACCTCCAGCTCTTCGGCCTAGGTGATTCTCTTGCCTCAGCCTCCGAGTAGCTGGGACTATAGGTGCCTTCCACAACGCTGGCTATTTTTTTGTTGCAGTTTGTCTGGGGCCAGGTTCGAACCTGCCACCCTTGGTATATGGGGCCCATGCCCTACTCACTGAGCCACAGGCTCCACCAGCACAGAACGTTTTATGATAAAAATCTTTCCCCCCATTCCTAGACCTATTCCCAAAAGCAACTTTACCTTTGTTTTTTATTCTTCAGGTGGGACTTCCATAATAGCCCCTCAGAGTTGCCTAAATCTGTTTCTGGATTTACTGATTTTAGACGTCTGTCTCTTTGTTTTACTGCTCTGTGTTCTCTGAGATTCAACACTTACTTAGCCTTTCTGTTTAATGTATTCTTTAATTCACTGCACTTTCTCCCACCAGGCCAGAGTTTTGATGTTCTAGATGTTCTATTTAATTTAAATACAAGTAATTTTTATAGCGTCCTCCTTTTGTTTTATGGATGCATATCTTCTCAAAACTTTTGTGAGGATACTGGGTTAGAAATTTATCAAAGTTCTTCTGCATTTCCTCCGTAGGGCCTCTATTTGTTTAGGTTGGGCTTTTTTGTCCTGTTATGCATTATCATCAAATGTCTGATGAGTCTTTGTTGCCCTTTTGATATTTAAGAATGAAGAATCTCCTGGAGTCTTTGCTTTAGTGTGAGCTGACAGTAGCCAGTGATTAAACTGGGAGGGGGGAATCCCACAAAACACCAGTATGCCTGAGCTTTGTTCTAGGGTGCCAACATCGATATCAATTACCTTAGTAAATCCTGGTAATTTTTGTTCAGTTTAACTGGAGAAGAGTCCTCCTTTCTCACTCCTCTATCTCCCATCCCCACCCTACCTATTATAAATATCCTGTTCTGTGTCATTCTGTGCATGAGAGTGAGCAGGGCTTCCTTCAGAGGTGTATGAACTGCCAGAAGAAAAATTTTATTATGTAGCTACAAATTCTCTTCCAGACCTTTTTAAAGCAGGTGATTTGCCTGTATAGAAGGTCCCTACACTTGGTTTGCTGCTGAATCAACATCTCGAAATAATTAATTTTGAACATGGGGTCCTACGCTTTATTTTGTACTGAGCCCAGTCCTGGGAGTGAAAGAGTGAGTGGTTGATTTAAGACTGTAGCCCTTTTGTTAATCTTTTTAGCTTTACTGATCCCTCAGGGTTTCCACTGTACTCATGTTCTCTACTCCAGATTCTGTGTGGGTTTTTAGCGGATGGGTTGATGTACATCTGTCTCATTTGCCACTTATTGCCTAGTCTAGGTTATAGCTTCCATTCATCTGCTTTATGAGTTAACACCCTAGAAATAGTCTGCCATAGAGGTATGTTGAGATCTCATCATGTCTGCCATTCATTTTCCTTTTTACCTTTGTTGTGGAGGTTATGGCATTTACCTTCCCCTGCTTTCATTTTCGGTCTTACAGGAGAGAGGAGGTAAATATATGTGCTTAGTTCATTATCTTAACCTAGAAAAATTCTGTCTGACTGTTTACAGTACCACTAGTACTACTCAACAAAACACTCAATAAACATTATTTAAAAACACAAATTTATTTTCCTAAAACTTTTGATTACTGCTAGAAAAAAACTGATTTGAGAGAGTTTCAAATTTTGTGTAGAGAAGAAGAAAGAAAAGAATTGAATTTAGGCATTTATTATTTATTAACATTTCTTGATCATTCTATACTTTTTAGTCCAAAATGAAAACAAACTTTGCAGTTAACAACTGTCATTATTTTCACTTATGGTTATTATTTTTCTGTCTCATAGAGTGTGCTGGATCTTTGCCTTGGACAGGGGGTTCTGCAGCCAAACCTGGAAAACCCAAGGGAAAGAAAAAGCTTTCTTCTGTTCGTCAGAAATTTGATGTAGGTCGTTCTCCAATAGATCTTGAAAATGACTGACTGAAGTACTATTGCGATGAAACTAGCTTGAGTTTTTAAATGAATATTAAAATGCTAGAATTAGAGTTGAAAAAGAGGGATATTATTTGGGGAGAAGAGTTTTAAAAATCATGAGTCCTAGGTATCTGAATTTTTATAATTTCTTATTAAATATTGTTATCATTAGTACTTAATGATTTTTCTGTAAGTCACAGCTGTGCCTTTATTCTTTCTCCTCTTAATTTTTTGAATGAGGTTTTTCAGATTGAGGACCTCTGTTCCAAGGGTTCAGGTGGCTTAGAGGCCTCTGGCAGGATCCTGTACAGAAGGCCCTACACTTGGTTTGCTGCACTTAACAGCATCTTGAAATTCTTAATTTTGAGTATGGGGCCCTATATTTTCTTTTGTCCTGATCCTGTGCTGGGAATGAGGAAGGACAGGGCCTAGAACCATTTGTCATGAAGGTATTTGAGAAAAAATTAACAAACATTTTATGGTAAATCGCTTTTTGTTTTTATCTAGGGAAAAAAGTTTTCTCATAGTAGCCCTTGCATTGATTTGACTGGGTATCAATAGCTTTATCGATTAACATCAACAAACATTTATTTCTTTCCACCTTTGCTCTGTTTTCTGTCAATCACATTTTTCAGTCTGGAGGGCATTGGTATCTCCAGAGAGGCACACCTGGTTTAAAAAGGCATGTTTGGTAAAAAATACAGTTTTATACTTAGAAAATGGAAATAACAATGTCTGTGTAATATAACTTCATACAGGGACAAACCCTCTTTATTTGTAGGTTTGGCCTTAAGCAAAAGCTACCAGGGGCATATCTCCCAGTGATGATGGAGAATATGAATGGGCAAGTAGAATACCCCAGAGGAAGGCTGAGATTTAATGAATGAAAAAAGATTGAGAAAAACTATTTTAAATAGTGTGACTATATTTCAGGTTCTGTACTGAGAATTGTAAGTAGAAAATAACAGTTAACTAAATTGTTACACTACTTAGCATTATCTTGGAAAATGTATTACATGTCATATTAGTTAGCTAGGCTTTTTAACTAAAGCATTAAGTATATGTTTATATGTTCTGAATCTACTTGAAGTTGTACTTAACATGCTCTGACTTGTTTGAATAGAGTTCTATACTTTTCCTCCTTTCAATTGTTATTTTTTAAACAGGACCATACATTTTGTGATCACCAAAGTATTCATCAAATAGAATAAACTGCTACGCATACAACCATTATTCCCCTTAATTCATGTCTTCATTATTACCATGTAATTGGTGTGAAACTGGTCATTTGTGCATGAGTTTTTGTTTTTTTTTTTACCCCTGTGGTATAATTTCAGTGGCATTAATTGGTAGTATTTCAAATTTAGTACATATGGGTTACTTTTTATTTGTGTCTTATTTGCCACTGTAACGAATAATTTTGAAAAGTTTTCTTACTCATAGCATAGATTCCAGCCTCAAAATCCCCTCTCGGGAGCCCAGCAGTTTGTGGCATAGGATCCCCAGGATGATGACGACTTGAAACTTTGTTCCCATACAATGATGCTTCCTACTTGGGCTCAGCTTGAAGGGAGAATGTAGTGACTGCTTATGAGCATGGGCTGGACAACATCACTGAGGAGGCTGTTTCAGCTGTTGTCTATGCAGTGGAGAATCACCTTAAACATATACTGACATCAGTTGTGTCAAGAAGGAAATCTTGACTCAGCACCTGTGGCTCAATGGGCTAAGGAACCAGCCACATACACCTGAGCTGGCAGTTCGAATCCAGCCTGGGCCTGCCAAACAATTACGGTTGCAACAAAAAAAATAGCTGGGCATTGTGGTGGGTGCCTGTAGTCCCACTTACTTGGGAGGTGGAGGCAGAAGACTTGTTTGAGCCCAGGAATTGGAGGTTGCTGTGAGCTGTGATGCCATAGCACTCTATCCAGGGTGACAGCTTGAGGCTCTGTCTCAAAAAAAAGGAAAGCTTATTGGTTATGAGATGGCCATTTAAAATATGCCTTTGGTAGCAATGTGAACCCACAGCCTTACCTGAACAGTAGTATAGTAGCTTACAACAACTTAATAGGAAGCCTTCCAGCTTTTTCTGCTTTTTCTGCTGGTCAGAATCCAGCTTCACATCCACCTCCTGATGATGCTGAGCAGCAGGCTGCACTTCTGCTGGCATGTGCTGGGGACACACTGCCTGCCTTGTTGCCTCCTGTGAACATGTATGACCTTTTTGAAGCTTTGCAGGTACACAGGGAAGTAATTCCCACACATACTGTATATGCCCTTAACATCAAGAGGATCATCACAAAACTCTGGCATCCAAACCAGGAAGAGCTGCAGGAAGACGAAGTTCACCACCAGTGGTTGGCAGCCAAGGAGGGGCTTCTGCTGTGCTAAATTCAGATCTGAGGGTATGGGGCCCTCACCAAATTCATTGCTTACTGAAAATTGAATTTTGGGGGGTCCACATTTCAAGGCTGAAGTGTATAGTGTATATGTAACCTTTCCTATGGAAATGTGACATCGAGTACATTGTGTTGCTACTGTGAAGCCACTGACATACCTTTGATTTTGATAATGACCCATAGTACTACATGTATGTGCTCCCAGTTATGGGAGCAGGCACTGATGTGGTTCTGTGCCTGGTGAGGAGGTGTTTAGGCATCTGAGGCTTAGTGTCCTGTGGTCTGCATGTAAGATAGATGATATCCTAGAACAAGGACGCTGTTAAAACTTCATCCCCATGACCTCAGGACTTCTGGATGTTCAGTGACATCATATATTTTATATCTAAAAGTCTAAAATTTCTGCCTATCTCCTGAAGAACTGTGCTCTTGCATTTTAGATGAAATAACATACACAGTGTTAAAAATCAGATAACTCTAAAAAAAAATTAAAAATCAGATAACTCCCTTAATGACATTTATTTTTTTTTTGGTTTTCTTTCCCTCATCCCCTCCCTCCTTCTCTCTCTGTCTTCTCTCTCCTTCCCCCATGTCCCACTGTCATTAAATTTTTAATTATTATGGGTACATAATAGTTGTATATCTTTTTTTTTTTTTTTTTTTGAGACAGAGCCTCAAGCTGTCACCCTGGATAGAGTGCTGTGGCATCACAGCTCACAGCAACCTCCAATTCCTGGGCTCAAGCGAGTCTCCTGCTTCCGCCTCCCAAGTAGCTGGGAC
>CAUYON010169193.1:0-48376 GCA_963573935.1 Arctocebus calabarensis
GGGGCGGGAGCGCAGCGCACCTGCACCCGGGGGGAGCGCAGCGAAGATGCTCAGACTCCAGCCCCCATCGCGGTCACCAGCGACAGGCCGTACTGTGAACGTCCCAAATGCAGAACTAAGGATCCTGTTCCAGGAAGACCCAAAGGACAAGGTAAGGAGCAGACGCGGATTCAGACGCGCTCAGGGAGGGGGTGGGAGGGGGAGGAGTGTAAAGGTACGTTTGGGAGTCTCGCCGATTGGGGCTAAGAAGAGTATTTCCTTTTTCATATTATCACTCCTTCGCTTTCTTGAGTTTTTTCAAGCATGTTATTTGTTTGAAATGTTTCTGTAAAACCGTTTAAGATCTGCTGAGGACGGCGGCAGCAAAAGGAGATGGAGAGATTCGAGGGCGGAGAGACCAGCTGGGCGGGGGGCGGCGGGCGTGGTCCCGGCAGGCGGCCCGGTGGTCTGCTCACGGGTGGGCCCCGAGGACGCTGAGCTGGGAGGCCCAGCAGGTCTGCCGCCCACCTGGCGTGCCCCTCCTGCTTTCCTAGTCAGTCTCTTCAGGAGTCCCCGAGGTCGTGCGGCTTCCTGCCACCCCTACTGGCGGGGCCGGGGATCTTGCCAGGATTGACCTCTGGACTGCAGCTTCCGGGCCCGGGGGTCAGGGCCCAGAAGAGAGACCCAGAGTCCCTTCCCCCCATCGGCTCCTGGACTCCCCCGGTCCCAGAGCTGCCAGGTGCTGAGACTCTTCCCCCACTGGGTGACCCCCAGGGCAGGTGCCTCAATGTGCCACCAACTGAGGAGACAAAGTGGCAAAGGGGAGGTGCGTGAGCCTGTCCCCTCCCCTCCCCTCCCCCACCAGAACCTGGACCCCTGGGCCACCTCTGTCCTTGCTCAGTCACATCATCAGCACAGATCAGTGTCAGGAGCATGGGGTACCCAGGAGAGCAGGGCCTGGCTGTGTAGCCTCTCCCGAAAACAAGAGGTCAGCACTCCCACTCACTGCCACCTCCTCCTGTGCCCAGGGAGGCAGCAGGCTGAGGAGAGCCGGGGCTTCAGGCAGTGCATCTGCAAAGTGACCACCTCTTTCCCCTCCTCGGGGTGTCCTGAGGACTGAGTGGCAGAACAGAGGTGCCAGACTCCATGCTGGCCTTCCGTGAATGGCGTTTTGGGGGATTGTTACAGTCACCAGCAAGACGCTAAATAAATATTAATAAAAAATACAACGAAATGCTCCAAATGTTCTTTGCATGCCAGTTGGCCGTTCACCCACCTCAGAAGGGTTCTAGTTAGTTCTTTCAACATTTACTCAGCTGCAGTGGGCACAGTTGGGGACCCAGAGGTGAACCTTCCAAGGGACAGGACAAATTAGGTCTCAGCAAAATGAATTTTAAAATTGAAATAGCCAAAAGAAATAACAAACAAAAACACTACCCAAGGACTGCTGGATGAAACAAATCATCTTGGCTTCCTGCCCTGTAGGAAATCTCAATCTATGGGCCCACAATGACTTTGAAGTTGTGTAAATTCATCTCTGTATTGCCAGGATATAGGTGAATTCCCAGCTGCACAGAGGCACTGACAAGAGGACCAGCCCATCTCCAGGACCCCATGGCCTTACTCTCCAGGGTGACCGGGAGACTGACCCATCTCAGGACCCCGTGCCCTTACTCTCCAGGGTGATGAGGGAACCCGGCCCATCTCCAGGACCCCATGGCCTTACTCTCCAGGGTGACCAGGAGACTGACAAATCTCAGGACCCTGTGGCCTTACTCTCCAGGGTGATGAGGGGACCGGCCTATCTCCAGGACCCCGTGGCCCTATCTCCAGGGTGATGTGGGGACCCTGTGGCCTTACTCTCCAGGGTGACTGGGAGACTGACCCATCTCAGGACCGACCCCATGGCCTTACTCTCCAGGGTGATGAGGGGACCGGCCTATCTCCAGGACCCCATGGCCTTACTCTCCAGAGTGACGAGGGGACTGACCCATCTCAGGACCCTGTGGCCCTTACTCTCCAGAGTGACAAGGAGACCAGCCTATCTTAGGACCCTGTGGGCTTATTCATCAGACAGACCCCCAGCCTGCAGGCCTCAGAACAGTACTGAGCCCCACATCAGTCTCTCTTTCCTCCCGGTCAATGGCCCTTGACCTTGAAGGCTAGACTCTCTTTCTCTGAATTGGCCGCAAACAGGAACAGGTGTTCCAGCTGGAGGCAGACCCGCCGTACAGCAAGAAAAGCCACCTGAGCACGGCCTTCCCCCACCCTCTGTGCTGCCTGGGACCTCTTCTGCCCCAGCCGGCCACTGGGCGCCCTCCCTCTGGACAGCGCCCTCTCCTCAGGCTCCCCTCGCTCCCCCTACCTGCTCCCAGAGCACCTGCCCTCACACCCCCCAGGCTGGCTCTCACAAGCTCCTTGCTCTGTCCTTCCCCACAGGGCTGTAAGCACACATGTGCTCCTTCACATACACAGTGTGTGGTCATCGCCCACAGGCCGAGGTGGGCTGTGCAGTAGGCGTGTGGCATGTGATGTGTACATGCAGACACCACATCACACTCACCTACAGCATGTATGTACGCATGTGTGCGCAAGTGTGTATGTAAATGGGTTACACTTCTCTGCACTGCCTTCTCCACACTCAGGGCCCAGTGGAGTCCCCTCCACATCAGTGGCCTAAGCTCCAGGTCACTCTGTCTAATAGGTGCGGGGTCCCCATGGTACAGACACACTAGCATTTCCTCAGTCATGAATGAGAGTTCATTTTGTTTCCATCATTTTTTGTGGTTATGAAAAAATGATGCAGAAACATTTTTCAGAGTGTTGGGCAAAGTGCAAGGCCCCTTCAGCCGTCAGCACTGCCGCCACATTGTTCTCAGACACACCTGAGGCACGCCTTTCTCTAAGTTTGGGGTGCACGTGGACCACACATCGTGCGGCTGGAGGGGCTGCTCTGAGCACCTGTTGGGTCCATCTGTCTGTCGTGTTGCCTGAGTGTGTCTGTCTGTCTCCAGTCTGCTCATCGCTGGGTGCCGAAGTCCCTGCTACCCGATCCCCGCTTCTGATCTGTCCCATTTGCTGGTGCTGCCGTGCACTGAATGGTGACATTCAGGTCAACAAAACATCACGTATATGATGGTGGCCCCTGGGATGATAATGTCTTATTTTTGCTGCACCCATTCTATAAAGATATATGTTTAGACACAAATACTCACTGCGTTAGAATTGCTGAAGTACTCGGCGCACTTTGCAGCAGCAGCAGTGGGCTAGGAGCACCGGCGGGGGTGTGGCAGGGCAGCCCAGGTGCACTCTGATGTTCCCACAATGACGACCTTGTCTGACACCGTGAGTGACACCTGACTGTATGGACCAGTGCTGTGTGCCGTGGCGTGCTGACCTGCAGAGTTGTCACGTGTCCTCTTTCTGTCCTCTCGGGCCCTTCAGCAGTGGGTGGTGGTCATTCCGCCGTTCTGGTGGTATTTGCCGTTAGGAGTACAGAGTGGTATCTTGTTACCTTAATTGACATTTCACTGAGTACCTTTAAATATTTACTGGGTGTTTGGACAGATCTGTAAACGGTCTTCTTTGGCGTCCTGTCCCTCAGTTTCCCAATGTGGCGCCTCGTCCCTGCATTTTGCAGAAGTGCTCTTCACCTGGTGAATGTGAACTTTCACCCGTGAAGACCTGGGTTTTCGATATTCCTTCCTGTTTGCCCTTGTCTCCCGGTGTGTTTAGATTTCTGAGGAAAGAGCATAAAGGTCTCCACACCAGGATGGGCTCTGGCCCCTGTCTGCCTCTGGAATTCTGAGGGCCTGGGACAAATCACTCTGTCCAGTGAGAAGACAGGCGTTTCTACAAGGTGTAGGGACTTGAGAGAGAGCAGAGCGTTCCCATGACCCGCAATTGCAGGCGGCTTGTGCCCACACAGCCCTGGTGCCTGTGAGGGCGCTGCTCTGAGCGTCCGTGTCAGCCCGCTGGTGACCCTGGCCGCCCCACGGGAGGTGTCGTCACGGACCCCTCTACAGGCTCATGCACAGGATGACTTCAGGCTGCATGGCAGTCGGGCTTTGGCAGAGCCCCGTGGCCCCTCTCACACACACACCTTCCTGACATGGATGTGCAACACGGATGTCCCCCCTGATGGGTGGCATGGAGGCTGCCTGGCGTTGCACCGTGTGAGGAGCCAGGGCACTACTGTCTGAATGTTGGTGTCCTCTGAGACTCACCTGGAATGCAAACCCCCTAGCTGGTGGCTCAAGGTGGACGAGGTCATGGGGTCAGAGCCCTCGCAAAGGGGACTTGTGCCTTAGAAAGGGGCATGTGAGACCTCTGGCCTCCTACCCTGTGAGGATGAAGAGGCCCGGGGGACCAGAATGCAGGCACAGCACCTCACTGGGCAGCTTTCTGTCCTCTCCAGGACCTTGGACACTCTGCCTGTTGTTTACATACCACAGACTCTGAGCACCTGCTGTGTGCTGGACGCTCTGCCTGATGCTGGGACAGAGGGGCCAGGCTGTCCCTAAGCACAGGCACCATGTGGGTCGGGCCACTGTGCCCGGCCTCCCTGTGGCTGCACCTCGAGGGCATGGCCATCTCTGACGCAGGCCACCCACTCTCCCAAAGTTGCCCAGGAACCATTAAATGCCATTAAAGTCATCTTAGGAGCAGCACTCTGGGGCTCGTGAGAGGCAGTGTTATTTTTGTCACATGCTCTGGCCAAGATGATCCAGGGATGACTGTGACCCTGCAGGGACTGACCCGAGCTAGACCCTGGGAAGACACAGTCTGGCCTGTCCCCTGGGGAGGCCTGAACCCGAGACTGGTCTTGTCCCCGCAGCAGAGGCCCAGGCGCTGAAGGCCCAGCTTTGGCCTTTTGAGGGACAAAGGGGCTTTGCATTGGAGCAGCCTTTTCTCAGTGCTGCTCATGGTGGCTCCAAGCAGTAATCACAGCAGTGAACGTTCTAAAGTTAATACTGTCCCTTTTCTAAAAATGTGGCCGATTTCAAAAGCACCCGTATCTCAGTTTCCCTGTGCCAGTCTAAGGACTCGGAGGCTCACCTCCTCTCCTGGGAAGGTTCGTGGTGCCTGAGAGGCCCGGCCTCCTCCTCCTGGCACAGTGAGGAGTAGAAGCCGTAGGGAGCCAGGGACTTCCTTCCAAAGTCCTTGAACTATCAGAGCAAATTTCATTCTCCAATTCCCTCCCAACCGAAAGGCTCCAGAGCCAAACCCCACATTCCCACGGTTGGAGTTAACACCGTTCAGGAAGGGCTCCATTTCATCCGTATCCTCACTTCAAGGTTCAAGGACTCCCCAAAACACTTAACGTTAGCAGGAAACCCTCTCCAAGTAAGTCATCACAGCCCTGTGTGGTGGTCCTCCACAGCACCCCTGCCCCTGCGGGACGAGGTCCTTCCACACTCTGAGGGTGGCAGGGGTACTGCTGCGTGGAAGGGGGGGCAGAGCCTCCCCACGTGCCCGTGGCACACACAGCCCCCTGAGGGTGATGTAGAAACTGCCAGAACCATGGTTTCTGCTGTGGAGAAAGACGATCTGGGCTAAAGAGGCCAGCTGGCAGAGCAAACAGGCAAGGAGATGGTTAAGTCCAGGCATCCCTGGGCCCTGGGCCACTCTCCTCACAAAGCTTCCAAAAAACTCCTTTCCCTTCCAGGGAAGTTCATGCACAAAGCTTCCTTCTTTTCTTAAGGGAGAGGCTTCTCCAAGCTCATGGGGGCCTCCCCTCCTCACCCACACCAGCTGACTGTCCCCAAGCGGCAGGAGGCACCAGCCAGATTGACTTGGGTCTCTGAGGTTGACAGCCTGGCTGGCAGCCGAGACTGAGGTCACTAGGGACATAACTGTTTCCAAAGCAGACTTTAGAAATGTGGCAAGTATAAAAAGTGAGAAAATACATATCGGTGGTGGGTAGGGCGCCAGCCCCATATACTGAGGGTGATAGGTTCGAACCCGGCCCCGGCCAGCTAAAATAGCAGTAGTAACTGCAACAAAAATAGCTGGGCGTGGTGGCGGGCTCCTGTAGGTACTCAGGAAGCCGAGACAAGAGAATTGCCCAAGCCCAAGAGCTGTAGGTTGCTGTGAACTGTGATGCCACAGCACTCTACTGAGGGCGACAAAGTGAGACTCTGTTTCAAAAAAATATATATATATACATATATGTATCTGTGAACTAAACATAAAGCCCTAAGCCTCCCCTGAGTAAGGCCCTGACAGTCCAAGGGACCACAGAGAAACCTTAAAACTGAGTTCCTCCTGATGGGAGGTCAGACACTCCTTACTTTATCCCTCCCTGCTAATAACCATCAGGCTTTTCATACTAAGGGCCAGACCATCATTCTTTCCTGATGTATGGGTCATCACGAAAGCTTTGAAATACACACAAGTCAGGAAATGTAAAATCTGTGGACAGAGAGAAATGAAGCCCTTCCAGCAAGACCTATCGGCGAGCAGTTGAAACTCGCACAGGTGAATCAGAAAGGGTGCTGTCAGCCAGGCTCTGTGGCTCCCACCGGTGATCCCAGCACTCTGGGAGGCTACCGTGGGAGGGCTTGAGGTCAGGAGTTCAACACGAGTCTGAGCAAGAGTGAGACTCTGTCTCTACTAAAAATAGAAAAATTACTCAGGCATTGTGGTGGGTGCCTGTGCTCCCAGTTAGTCAAGAGGCTGAAGCAGGAGGCTCTCTTGAGCCCAGGAGTTTAAGGTTGCTGTGAGCTATGACCCCATATCACTCGTGTCCAGGGCACAGAGTGAGACTCTGCCTCAAAAAAAAAAAAAGGATGCTGTCAACTGTATTATTGGAAGTGAAATAGGGGACCACACAGCCTGTCTCAAGACTTTCGCAGTGAACCACGTGAGACTGCCAACCACGAGCGATCTTAACACTGTGGACGCCTGCGGAGAGGGCTTCATGCCCTGGTCACCTTTCTGACATGGCAGCGTCCATTTCTAAGCATGGACCCCCTAGAGGGACGGCCAGCCCCCTGCACAGTGTGGAGTTCTCTTTTAATGAGTATTCTGGACTCCTCTCACAGTTGGTAAGATACAGTAGAGCCTGTCAGGTGACACCCGATGGATGTAACAAGCTGGTCACCATCAAAGGACTAGGACGACTGTACTGACATACACGTGGTCGTGTCCAGTCAGTGAAAACTAGGTCAACCTGAGGGGTGCTCAGTGAGGGGACGTGGTCAGCTACGGAGGCTCTGCTGTGCGCACATTTAGACACCGCACTCAGTATGAAATCCTGTTCTCATCATCGTACCCTTGAAGCACGTGCTCCTGGCTTGTGGCTGGGAGCCAGAATGGCCGCAGCAGGCCATAAACACTGGGTGAGGAGTGAAGTTCTCCTTTTCCAAATCACCAGCCTCATCATTCTTTTCAGTTAACGTACCTTTGTCGGAGTAAGTGAAAACATATTCCTGACAGTGGCTAGAGGTCTGCCCAGGGAGTCAGCCTGGATAGAACAGCCACCTACAGTCACTGTCTTCCTGATGGCCTAGGGGGGTGGCTGCATCCCAGGGAGATCATGGAGAATAAAGGTGGAGACTCTGTCTCTTGGCCTCATGGCACTGAGGAAGCTGCACAGACTCCGTGTGGCAGAGCGAGGCATCAGGGGCTCGCACGGGCCTGCCGACGTGCAGAGGACGCCACTCACACACACTCACATGGAGTGCACAGGCTGCCAGGACAAGTCTGCATCCCAGCAGCAGCAGGGAGGGCTCTGCGGTGCACAGGCATCTGTCTGGAAGGGACCCACAGCCCTCTCAAGGCCCAGCATGCCACCGTGTTGCCCTATGCGTCCTTCCCGCTGGAGACCAGAGGTGACTTGGAGGCCGACATCCTTGCTCACTCAGGAAAGGGAAGCTGAAGACAAGACTGACTTGCAGGACCCAGTGTGGCACCCGGGGCAAGCCTGTTGCCACCAGGCTATTGCAGACCTCGGCTGCTGGCTAAGTGCAGAGTAACCACACGGGCATTGAAGGGTTCACCAACTACCTGGCTGCTCCCCACAGAACCCTGTATGCTAGTTCCGAGGAATCCACTTAGAAGAATCTCCTCCCAGGAATGACCCACAGTGAAATCAAGCTGGGAAACCCTGTCCTTGAGGGCACAGACCTCACCCTTTTCTGCTGGAATCCTGCTATTCCGGCCCACAGACCTGAGGCGCGTCTCAGACACAGAGCTGAAGTCTTGACTGCCAGCCCCATGCAGAGCTTGAATACAACAGTGTTCACCCTGCCTGGTCCGCCCCCAGTCACTCAGCTCCATCTGTCCTCATGGCAGCTCAGGAAGCCAAGCTGGATGGCTGGCTGGTCTAAATGGCCATCAAAGCGCCAGCAAAGGAGAGGAGCACCCGCCAAAGTTACCAGGTCAGGGCTCAGGGCTTGAAGCTCAGCGGCTAGGGTGCTGACCACATGCACCAGGGCTAGCAGGTTCAAACCCGGCCGGGCCTGCCAAACAACAAAATAGCTGCATGTTGTGGCGGGCACCCATGGCCCCAGCTACTTGGGAGGCTGAGGCAAGAGAATCACTTCATTCCAGGAGTTTGAAGTTTTTGTGAGATCACAGCACTCTACTGGGGACAACAAAGTGAGACTGTCTAAAAAAAAATTAAAAAGCATCAGGTCAGAAATTTGCATGGCACTCCCGAGAAAATGAGGCAGAACTGACGTTGCTCTTAAAACAATCTCACCTGCCTCTGAAAATCTCTCTCCTGGAAACGCATTCTGGTGACACCTGCGCATCAGCTCTCTGGACAGAGGTAGCAGAGGAGACATCCTCTGTCTGCTGAGGATGGGGACAGCGGGAGCAGTGGGGCCTGGGCATTTCCCGGTGTAAAACACGCCCTTCCCTTGTCAGGGATATGAAATGGTAATCTTATTTTTTTTCCAGCCATTATCAATTAATGAGGCAAATCAATAAGAAAAAAAGTAAACAAAGCTTTGCACCACAGATGTTATGTTCTCCTTTGAAATGGACAAGCATACCTCTCTCATGTGGAAGCCACCACTTTCAAAATCATCACCTTGTCATCCTGGTTCCTCATGTCTCAGTGGGTGACAGCGGCCGAGGAGACAGGAGGCTACAGTTGGAGGGGCAGTGCCCACCTGCCCACACAGGGCAAGGTGAGGACTCACCACAAAGTCCTCAGGGCTCAGCCACAATGCCCACTGCTCCAACTCACATGCCACCTGAAATGGCAGCTGCCAGCTACCCAGCACTGCCCACGGACAGGGCGTGCCGTGCTGACCCGCATGTGTGCAGACCACTGGGGATCATGGCCGTGCTGACAAGCACAGCTCTCTCACGTGTGCACACAGAGTTTAGGACTAGTAAGAGTCACTCAGAAATAAAAGAATTAAAACTACGCTGTCCATCACAATATAGCTTTCTTTAATTGAAATAAGGACAAAAGCCAGTCACACTTAGAGTGTAACAGCATCATGGACGTGGTTAGGACTGCTCTTCTCTCTCCTGGTTACCTAGCCTGAATCCAAGTGATGTCCACAAGTTCTCTGCAGCCACCTGAGACCGTCCTTTGGGAGTATCCACTGTACTGCTCTGTGGCAGAGGTGTGGCCGTGCCAGCAGCTGGACAGCACTCACTGGATATCATCATCATCAAAGAGATCTTCAAAATCTAGGTAAATAATCAAAGCCACGTTACTGGGGTATGCCAGGGGAAGCAGCTGAGGATATCACTTCAAAATTAATTCTAGAGAGGTAATAAACAGGAAAATAAAATAAAAATAAACAGGAAAACAATGAACAATCTAATTAAGTAAAAGACTTTTCCCATGACCAGACTGTTTTATCCTCCAGGGCTCACAGATATGGTTAGTCCAAGGGGGAAAGCGCTGTCTGGAGTGTACGTTAAACCTTGTTTTTATTTAGAAGGTAATCATAAGAAAATGCGTGTAGGGGTCTTCTGTAGCACGTGGGCAGCCAGCTCATGGCCAGGGCTGTGCACTCAGGACGCATCAGTGTCCACAACAGCACGTGTGCGGCCTGTGGCCAGGGCGCTGCTCCCATTGCTCAGAACGGCATAAGGGGCAGAAAGCACATGCTGGGTCCCGGTGGAGCCGAGGGGGACAGGTGGGCTGCAGAAAGGCAGGAGGACCGGGCCCCATGGGATTCGCTCCCAGAGAGTCTGAAGGCCACTCAAACTTGACAAACACAAGCCCAGCCCTGTTCCTGCTGCAAGAAATATAGCAAACACGCAGCACACCACTCTGGGCACAGTCTGGCCGTTTGGACCTTCTGTTTACTTTCAGATATTTCCAAACTCCCTGGCATGGTCAAGTATTTTTTTCTCAGTGGAAGACGACAAAACCTAAAACCCATTCTTGTACACTGAAAATGTGCAGTCTGAACTAGAGGACGCTCAACTACTCGATGGCTAGGCAGAGTGAGGAGGCAGGAGGCCATGACCCCAATGCACCTGTGGCCACTGCAGAGGGACCCGGCTGTCCCAGCCACACCACAGAACTCCACAGCCACCCCACTCCTGACACTGCGTGATGCTGTGCTCGGGCACGTGCCATCCAGTCCCTGTCCCCGGCTGACCCCTCACACCCTTTGAGCCTCTGCCCTGCTGTCATCTCCGGACAATCTTCTCTTGCAAAGCGTCCCTAGAGACAGTCCCATGTCAGGGCTCATCCTGACAGTGTCCCTGCCAGCTGACTTGCCTAGACCCGCTGCTATTTTGTAGAACACAGTGACAGAAAAGTCTTGTGAATGGTTAAACCCCCCCTGCCCAGGAGATAAGAGCTCATCAAACCCACTCATCTGATCAGCAAAAGAACTTGGCAAATGCCCTACAAAGCCCACACAGCTCTCATAGCAGGCGGCTTCCTGTGCACGGGGGACACCACCACCCCACCAGGGCAGCATGTACCTCGTGGCTGTGCCGCTCCACCGTGTACCCTCCCTGCCAGCTGTGGCATGAAGAATGAAGCTACGCTCCCCACATGTCCAGGTGCTCACTTGGCAGGTCAGGCCCGGGGCCCCCTCACAGGTGCTTTCTCCTCAGAACTGGAGGGCTGCTCTTAGAATTCATGGGGACCCGAGCGTGAGGGCACGCCCACCACCTCTGAACCCAGGGGCTGGCAGGGGATGAAGGGACTCCGAAGGATAGCACCCCACTGTGAGTCCAATGTGCTGGCATCAGCGACCACACAGCCCTGCCACAGGAGGCAGCGTCAGGGACGCCCACAGCGTCCGTTCTGTTTGTTTTCTCTGATGGAAACACCCTTGTACAAAGCGTTCAGGCAGGATGTGGCACCAGGAAGCCTGAACCCCAAATCAGCTGCCGGGCTTCTTCCTCAGGACTGGCTGACAAGCAGGTAAAGGTGCCGATTCCGGGGGGCCTTGGTAAGTCAGAAGCCAGCATGACAGGATGACATCCCAGTGGCTACAGAGGCTCCTGCTCCTCGGCCCAAGGATTCCAGGGAGATGAAAAGGGGAAAAATACCACACACCTCTCCTGAGTAAGCACGTCCTACTCCCACAAGTAAGAAGCCGACTTCTACTTCCACGTATTACTGGAACCCTTAGGAAGGGCCAACATAATCCAAAGGAGAAGGCCTTAACACACCACAAGAGAACAATAGAATTCCCCCCTCCAAAGACTTCACATGTTTTACATAAGGTCAGCCTTGACTGTTTATTTAGCATGTCCTTGGCAAACAGCCCTTGGATGTGAGAGGGAAACACGTCCTATGTCCTGAGTTCAGGGACGGGGCAGGCAGGGGCCCAAGCGGCTGTAACTCTTCCAAGGCACCTGAGGGCACCTCAGGGAGGGGAGGGCAGGTGAGGCACCATCTGAAGAGCGCGGGATGAGAGCACAGACAGGTGGCCGGACTGGGGTCCTCGGCTTGAGTCAAAGGCCGGGGCTGCTATAGTCTCGGGCTGCAGGTGGTGCCAAAGCTGCAGCAGAGCTCAGGTTCAGCACCGGGAAGCAGGACACAGGCAATTTCATTGTACTTTTCTTCTGAGAAGCAGGGCTGATGGCCAGTGCTCATGGCCACTGCCATCACACGTACCACTATGTTGCATCCTGACAGTGGCACAGGGTCTGTGCTTTATTGTCCTTTGATCCAAATCATTCATGTCACAAACTCGCTTGGCTGACCTAACCTGCAGAAGAAACATTCAGATCACCAACCCTGCATCCTTACCGTTAAAAAAGTCTGCATGAACTGCCTTTTCATTGGCGGCCAAGTCCATTAGGAGCCCGGTGCTGCCTCCTGCCTGCAGAACAGAAAGGCATGGTTATGTCAGCTGCTTCTGAGAGAACAGGGTCCAGCCCACTGCAGAGTCCAGGAACAGGAAGGCAGGTAATGGGGAAAGGGTTCAAGTTGAAGTCAAAATTTTTGTTACAAAGGAATTGTGTGTGTATGTGTTGGGGGTGGGGGCCCGGAGGAAATATTTTTAAGGTCTCTCAAGGTCATGTGTCCCTTGATTCCTCCTTGCCTTTTAAAAAGAAACCTGCTGTTGCCCTAAGCACCAATACATTTTTGTAAACCTCAAGAAGTAGTTCCCCGTCTCCTACTGGACATCACCATAGAGGCCACAAGTGTGCAAACCCAGGCTGACCATTTCTCTGCTTTGGATCCCTCCCTGCGGTGTTTCTTGGCAAAGTGACCTTCCCTGGCCTTGAGGTGATGGTGGGAGCTGCCAATGTGGGATTTTCTAAACCACACCACAACCAAAGCAGGGCAATCTGATGCACTCAGGATTTTCAATCAACTGTAGAGTCACCCAGTGACAATCGGAGCAGAGTCCTCTGATGGCAGCACCCTGGTCCCCACTGCTGCCCTGGCTCTCATGTTCCCAAGGCTACTTGCTCAAACCATCCCCAGCCCTCGAAGGGGACTGAGCACTTGCTGAGCACTGCCTGTGCTCCTTGTCACGGCTGCCCTCTGCAACCCCAGAGAAAACCCAGGATGCTCAGCCTTGTGCCCTGTCCCCATCACCACAGCAAGCCATGCAGAGTCCACCACTCAAATGCCGGGGTGACTTCAGCCCTACTCTCATTGCCTCATTCAGACCCTCTTCAAGTTCCTGTTCCCATCTTTCTACTCTCTCACACCAAACCCCATCTCCAAACCCTCCCTACAGGTCACCTCCCAAAGTGACCACTCTACAGAGCAAATCAGAGCCTGCCCCTCCCCACTATCAAGGCCTCTAGTGGGTCCACATGATCCAAGGCAGTGACTTTAAAACAGGACGGAGAAGACTGGCTATGGTGGGGTGCTTCAGGAGTGGGTGCCCAGAGCACCCCCACTCCAGCTCTGCTCCAGGGTGCGGGCCCTGCCCATTCTCTCTCCTTCTCTGGTACTGTCAGCTCCCCCACGTCAAAGTACATGACAATCTCTCCCTTACTACACCCCCCAGGACTCTGCTCATGTCCAGCCTTTCTCCTTCACCCCCATCTTCTTGGCAAACACGGAGAAGTCCTCCAGCCTCTGAGCCTCCAAAGTCCTGCCCCTCTAGCTTTCTTTTACACTTCACATTCACCACCGTCGTAAGGGCAAGGCCTACATCTGGCCATCTCTGTACCCTCTGGGCTTTGAGAAAGAGGCCCTGACATCCAGAGCTGGCCTGAGACTCCCCACCACGGCGCAGTGCTTCACCAGCAAATTTAAACGGTCTCACGGGACACCCACACGTCAGGCGGGGTTGCTCTGCGGGCGTGATGGGGTCTGGACAACAAAACCAGACCACTTCATAACCTGTATAATCACAGAAAAGAACAAAATCACGGTGCCGAGCACAAGAAGGCCACCCGCTACCGCCCGCAAAGAGCTCTGCTGGCTGCAGGGGTTCCCTACAGAGCACAGCGTTCAGCCTCGCTGTAGTCTCGTCCTAGCTGGGATGCACCAAGAGGCTCAGTCAGAGATCACTCGCCAAACAGCTGGACCCCGTGAAGTCATCCCTGACCCCCGGCTGCGGCGACGCCACGCTCCCCGGTGCGCTGCCTCCGTCCCCGTCCGAGCAGCACCCTCAACTCCTTCCACGACAGCGCAGGGCTCTGACGGCGTCTGCACGCCGGGACCCGGCACCCCGGCCGGCCAGCGGGGGGACCTGGCAGCGCCCTGGGCTGCGGGCACCGGACGCCTCGCCGCTGCTCCTCCCCGGGTCCCGGAGGGGCGTGCGCCGCGGCTGTCCGTCAGCTCCTCCGCCTCGATCCCACCCGGGAGCCGCCCGCCAGGCCCCCCGGCCTCCTTACTTCGTCCAGGTCCACGTAGGGCCCGGCGCCCTCGGGAAACATCTCGTCCACCGCCGGCTTCATCTCGGCCCGCGGCGGTATAAAGCTACTTCCGGCCGCGGAGCTGCTTCCGGTGCGCTGGCCGCGGCAGGTCTAGACGCCGGAGGACCGCGGACTCTGTGGTGTCGCTGTCGGCCGGCCTCCGGGGAACCGGGGGAACACTCGCAAGTCCCTGGTACGGGGTCAGCATCCAGAGAACTGCAAAAGACGCGGGAAAAAACCCAGCCGGGCCGGAGCAGACGTTTCTCCTGCAGGACTCACAGAGGCCGGCGAGCGAGGGCAGAGGCCGCGGTTGGTGGGGGAAATGCGGGTGCAGACCGCGCGGCGGCCCGGCAGGCGAGGGTCGGCCCGGCGGGGAGGGTCGGCGGGAAGTGCAGGCGCGCGCCCGCCTGGCCGGGGGTGTAAGCGGTGTCGCTGCCGCCAGGGGCCGCTCGAGGCACCTCCGGCGCTGACCCTGGACCCGCCTGCGGACCCCGCAGTTTCAGAAGAGCTGAAGCAGAGACCTAAGGGACGCAGCCCACCGCGTCCGTAGCAGCGAGGCTCACAATGGCCGCAGGTGGAACAAACCCAGTGGCCGTGGAAAGGCAACGGACAGGCCAAATGTGGTCTTCCCGTACAATGGACAGTACGGAGCCCGCCATAGGAAGGAAATCTGTCACGTGCTGTAACAAAGACGAGCCCTGCGGACGCCATGCTAGGTGAAATAAACCTGTCACAAAAAGACGAACACCGCGTGATTCCACTTGCACGAGGCCCCTGGAGTTGTCGAGATCACAGGGACAGCTAGCAGGGGGCCGCCGGGGAATTGGGCGTCAGTGTTTGGAGGGGACAGAGTTTCCGTTTAGGGAAGATGAAGACTTTCTGGAGAAGGATGGTGGGGATGGTTGCACAACAAAGCAAGTGTCCTCCGTGCGATCACTTAAAGATGGTTAAGTGGTCAATTTTATGTCATGCTTTACCATGATTCACAAAAAATGTGAATGAGAGAAAAGAGGAAGGAGAGAAGGAGGAACTTGAGCTAGATTGTGTCAAAGATTCTTTGCTTGACCAAACCTCATTAGGCCCCTGAGCGTCCTCCTAGGATGTCCTGTCCGTGCCCATCCTTGTAAAGTACAGTTTATGGAAGAGCCCCCTTTAGCCCTCCCCCAACATCTGCCCAGGTGGTGTCTACCACCCCACCTGTCTTTGGCCAGAACCCCTAACCCTGATGTTAGTGTCAGTGATTTCCCTCCACAGACCCTCCCTGCCCTTTGTTACCACCTGCCGGAGCTGGAGCCCAGTCTCTGCCCCCAGTGCATGACCCCATGGCGCAGTCTCTGTGCCTATCACAATGGTTCTGAATAAAGTCTGCTGCATGCCCTTTACCAAAGACTGTTGGATAATTTTTTCTTTAACATGTTTTAGAAGTAGGTTGACTTGGAGTTGGGCCACTAGAGAAGGGATGTGGGTCCAGGAAGATGGCACCGAGCTGAGATTTGACAGAGGGGTGGTCCGGGCAGAGGCCACCCAGCCGCATGGAGAGCACAGGGTACAGGTGGAAGCAGTGCCAGGTGTGTGACTGAGTATCTGACCCATATTGATGTGCGTCACCCTTAAGTGCCCGGGTGGAAGACTGACCCATGAGACTGGGACTCCCTGGAGACTGGGAGGAGTGGTCCACAAACCCAGCTCATCCCAGCTGGTAGGGCAGAGGGTCTCCAGGGTCCACTTGCATTCTTTGGGAGCTGGGTGTTCACTACCTGTGCAGAGGCTTTCCCAATGCTGAGGCCAGTCCCTGAGGCTCTGTCCATGCTGCCCACTCACCTTCCATTCTCTCAAAGTGCCCACGGAGCCCCTTTCCAGCAGCTTCAAGCCTGGAGCCTTGTCCTGGGAGACCAAGCACACCAGGCCCTGCTCCTCACACATGGGCCTCTCAGTTCTGCTGCCCATGTGTACCACTCTTGGGCATACTCTGGTGCAAATCTGACTGCCCAGCCTAGACATAGCCACCTGGGAAGGTATCTGGCTCCCCTCTACCCAGCTGTAGGCCCTCAAGTCAGGCAGTGACCTCGTGTCTCTGCCTCCGTTTCCTCTCTCTCATAATTTGGGACTTGTAGGCCACCCTCTGGGTGCTGTGAGAGTTACAAGACAGATTGATACCTGAAGGGCCAGCCCCAAGCATGGTTGAGCGCGAATGCCCTGCTACATGTGTGTAGACAGAGATGAAAGTGTTCACTATCAATCAAAATAAACCAGGTCTGTTTGTCAGGTAGAGTCGATGGCTCCTGAGCACAGCAGTTTCTCGAAAGACAGCCCACAGGCACTCCACATGCATCTTCAGTCAGTTTATTGAGGCAAAGTCAGACCCAACCTCCCCCCTTCCCCGGGACCGTGGCTTCTGGGTGACCCTGGTCCTGCCCCAAGGCCTGGCCAAGTGCAGACTGGTATGGAAGGCAGGCCCCAGGCTGGACACTGCTCAGTCCTCCTGATAGGGGACATGAAAGCCCAGGGTGGTGCCCAAGGGGAAGTGAGCAAAGAAGGTGCGGGCCATGTCCTCCAGCTGGGGGTAGGCCCCGAGGGTCTGGAAGTATTCCACATAGTTCCAGAAGTCAGAAGTGGAGAAAGGCCAGTAGGGCATGGCCGGCAGCTCTGCATAGAGGTCTGAAAGACACACAGCACCTGCCTCAGGGCTGTCCCCGCTGTCCTGCCTGAAGACAAGTGGGTGGTACCCGGCTGTGCCCGCAGTGATGGGCCCTTCCTGGCTCAGGAGTGAAGCCTAGGCTGTCCTCAACATCAGTAGGGCAATGACCTAGGCCTTCAGGGACACCTGACTTGGGGAACTGAGGTGGGGGGAGGAAGGATGAGGGTGTTCTAGTCTGGGGGTCCTGAGCAGGCAGGGAGCTGTGGGGTGGGGTCAGGGGCCCTGACCACCTCCTGGTGAGATTTCAGAGCAAGCTCCAGTCCCAGAGAACAGGTGAGGACCGGAGCTCCCCTGAAGATTCTGGACTGAGTTGGGACTCAGATGGGAGGGCCTGGGGGCTGGGGCCTGAGTCTGAGGGTGGGAATGTCAGGGTGTGGTCAGGGCCCTGGCTTCCTACCCAGAATGTCCCCAGGTTGCTCGAGGGCAGGGTCCAGGCCCAGAGAGACTCACAGCCCTTGTGTCTGGACAGCTTAGGGCCAGACAAGAGGGCCACGTTCCGTGTGCTCAGGCCGAGCTGAGCCTGGCCCACCATGTGTCTGCATGGGAGAAGCAGCACTGCCCTCCCTGTAAGCTCTTCCCCACCCTTCCCGGAGCACCAGTTACTGACAGGAACGGAAGAAAGAAAGGACGCACCTCCCTGCTCCTGCACAGGCTTGGCCCCTGCAGAGGAAGAGAAGAGACATCAGAAAGGTCAGCCCACGCTCCCAAGAAGGGCAACCAGGTGGCCCCCAGGCCCGCCCCACACCCCATGCAGTACTCAGGGGAGGGAAGGGCACCAGAGGGCTGCTAAGGGCCATGCCTGGCAGGCCTCACCTGCAAGCGGCCCCAGCAGGAGGCAAAGGGCCAGCCCCAGAATTGCACAGGCTCGCATCTTCCCCTGGCACATGCGGGTCCACCTGCAGCAGGAGGAAGCCAGGATAGGCAAGACCCCCACCCAGTCCCAAAGTGGCAGCACTTGGGAAAATAGTGCTGGGAAAAGAGAATTTATTTCTGTTTTCATAGCTGTTTCAATGCCAGTGGTTTAGACCATCTTTCAGAGGGGAAATCCCCACCTCAATTGGCCTGATTTCGCTCTCACTATTAAGAAATTGTGCTCACCTCCCCACCCTCTCTGACCAAGGGTGCTGTCTGATCCCTCCAAGGTTACCTTGAGCCCTGTCCGCTCAGCCCAGCCACCAGCCTGGAGGGGCTCTCGGGTGTCTCTTTATACCCAGGCTGGAGATGAGGCAGGAAGCGTCACCTGCCTGACCCATCAGACTGAATATTTCATCTTCCCTGCAGGACTGTGAGCCTCTGTGCCCTGCTGGCACACACAGTACGAGGATCAGCCTTGGCAGTCAGATCCAAAGATCAAATGGAGAGAAAAACATCTTTGTCCACACCATTTCTAAAGTGTTTAGGGCTGATTTCAACGTTGGTACTTGAAATAAACCCAATTTTCTCTCCTTGAGGAGAGACATTCTGTGTGATGTTGAGGTTGGCAGAGATTTCCTCCCTATGAACAGGGCCTGGGGGGGGGGGTGCGGCGCCTGTGGCTCAAAGAGTAGGGTGTGGGCCCCATATACTGGGAGGTGGTGGATTCAAACCCACCCTGGTATATGGGGCAGGCACTCAAAAAAAAAAAAAAAAGAGGGTGGCACCTGTGGCTCATAGGAGTAGGGTGCCGGCCGCATATGCCAGAGGTGGTGAGTTCAAACCCAGCTCCAGCCAAAAAAAAAAAAAGGAAAGAAAGAAAGAAAAAGAAAAGGACCCGGGGAATCCCAGAACTGTCTTCACTCAGGCAAGCAGGCAGGAGGAGACCTCCAGGAAGCTATTGAAGCCCCGGGTCGGGGGCTGCCACTGCAGGACATCCACTATAAAAAGTCATGGCAGGAAGTGTGGGGTCAAGCTAGACTTCTGTCCCCAGACCAGAGCTTTCCTGCTTTTATACAGCCTAAGCCTGAAGTTGGGAAGGAGACAGTCCCAGCCCAAGGACACCAGCAGCCAGCTCCAAGGGTTGGACTGATCTCATTACGCCATGGGCACCTAACCATGACGGCCCTCGTGCAGTAAGACCAGCCTCGTGGCCCTGCCCCTTGGGGTCCATCACCCCACTGGATTCAGGGATCATGTCCAGGGTGGCATTCTCCACATTGTTCCTGATCACCCTGGGGCATCTGAAGGACACTGGGAACCTCCTTGCCCATGTGTCCTATGGTCCCAGGGTCTGAGGCCCCCACCTTCATCACAGTCTGCCCACATGTCTCCATCCAAAGAAGCAAGTGCCCTGAATTTCACAAAAGATGTCCAGAGAAGTTATCGATTAATCCAGCCCCTGCCAGATTAGGCTTCAGGATCCCTTTTCAGAAATCTGGATTCAGGGGCTATGGAAGGAGATGGATTCTCTAGAGCAGTGGTGTCTAAGGTCCCTAAGCTCACCGCAGGCCAATGGTCAGCACAGACTCCGTGGACGGTTTACTCACAGCTCAGAGCAGAATCAGCAGAGGGAAAGGGGCCTGGGACAGGGTCAAGGGGGGCCCAGGCGCCAGCTTCCAGAGTCCCCCTGGGGAGTCCCACAGGACACACGATGAGGAACGAGTGTGCGGACATGGCTATGCTGCTGGCCCAGGGAGCCATTCGGAAACTCAGCGCCCAAGGCTGCTCTGAGGCTGGTCACACAGCACCCTGTTCCTGGTGCGAGCGAAAGCAGATACTCAGCGTAACCTCAGTTTGCACCAAAAGTCTAGGAGTAGGAAGCTCCCAATCTATTAGGGTGGGGAGAGGCCTCTGAAACCCCAGCTCTGAGGGCATAGCCAGTCCTTCTTGCAACTTTCTTTTTCCTCATCTGCCTCCTGAGCTGGGAACTTTAAGCTCTGAATTCCCACATTCCTCAGAATGCCGAGAAACTGCCAAACCACCCCATGGTTCATATTTCCACATAGCACCAGCGCCCTCTATGGGCAGTTGGCTTGGCAGCTCTCTCTTTTTTTATTGTTGGAGATTCATTGAGGGTACACAGAACCAGGTTGCATTGATGGCTTTTGTTAGATGTGGACCCTCTTATAACTGTGTCCCGCCCCAAAAAGGTGTGCCACACCCCTTGCCCCCCACTCTCCTTCCCTTTCTCAGCTCTCCCCATCTTCCGCCCTCTTTTGCATCTGGTGGACTACAGCACCCCTTTTACCATGGGGAATGGGACCCCTGAGGTTTTCTGGTCTCCCATCGCTGGGAAGGCTCCACCCTGAGTGTGCTTGCCACCTGGGCCTCTCTCCCAGCAGCAACACTTTGTCCAACAGGGTCAGGGAGTGCTGTTGGGCTCAGGGTTTGCTAGAGAAACACAAATTATGCCACCGTGGGGGGTGCCGAGGAGGGCAAGCAGGGGCATAGCCCACAGGTCTGAGGATGCACAGCCCATGGTCAGCAGTGGGCTAGCAGCTCCTGTGTCTGGACCCTGCTGCACCTGCACTCCAGCATCTGACCGCGAAAGGACCACCAGAAAGTGCTGTTGGTAGCACGTGTCTGAAGACAATGTGAAAATTAGCCTAGGATGTTAGGAAAAGTGGAATGACGGGTGCTACATCATGATAACTGTCTTTTCAATAAAGGACCATACACAGGAAAGGCCTAGAAGTAATAAAGCAGTGAGGGTACTGGGTGAATCTCGGGAGATAGATGTTTTCTTATTTCTGGGTCTATGCATTTTCCTCAATTTGCTACTCTCACATAAGGAAAAAAGGTTGAACAGAACCCGACACTAACAATTATCTCCCTGTACACCACCACTCAGGAAGATCTCCCAGGCCCTCCTTGCCCACCTCGCCAGCCCCGGCTACCATACACTTTCCCTTTCCCTGAGCCCTTCAGGCCATGTCCCTCGCTGACTGGATATGCAGCTTCCTGGGCCCTAGGCAGAGGGCCATGGAGGAGTCCTTGCTGCCTCTCCCCCTCCCTCCTTCCTCTCCCCTGTTCACAAAGCCCACCCAGAATGCCCTGGAGGGGATTTGCACACTGGGCCTCCTGCTGTGCTTTCAGTAGGAGCCCTCAGAGCAATGATTTTCAAACTTTAAGAATCACCCAGGGAGCTGTTAAATGCAGGTCTGATTCAGCAGGAGGGCCTGGAACTCTGCATTTCTAACAAGCGTCCAAAGCTGCTACTGGTCCTGAATGCACTTTGCCATCCAGGGGTGGATGGCTCTCAGAAAGGGCCTGCATCCCTTTCACCTGTCCTCTGAGTCCCTGGAGGGCCTGTTAAAATGCAGATCCCCATCTGCTCTGTCCCACAGAATTCTGATTCAGGTGCTCAGAGGATCTGGAAATCTGCATTTCTGACATGTTTCAGGTGATGCTGAGCAGATGCAAGGTCACAATTTAGGGGCACAACCTAAAGCCCTGGCTCCTAACCCTGGCTGCACATGGGGACCATCTGGCTCTGAGGACAACATTCAGACACCACATCAACACAGGAAAGCGTGTGTGTGCATGTCCTTGTGTGTATTTGTGCACATATGCATGCATGTGTATATTAGTGTGGTGTGTGTGGTGTGTGTACGCATGTGTATTTGTGCCGGCATGTATACATGGGCCTGTACATGTGTGTGCATATGTATATGGCATGTGTGCACACATAGGAACCTGCATGTGTGTGGCAGGTGGCATGTGCGTACATATCTACATAGTATGTGTGCATGTAGGGGTCTGGATGTGCACACATGTGTGTGGTGTATGACATGTGCATGCATATGTACTTGGTATGTGTGCATGTAGGGGGTCTGCATGTGCACATGTGTGTGGTGTGTGACATGTGCTTGCATATGTACATGGCATGTGCATGTAGGGGTATGCACATGTGTGCATGTGTGTGATGTGTGCATGTGTATGTACATGGTATGTGTGCATGTAGGGTCTGCATGTGCACACATGTATGGTATGTAATATGTGCTTGCATATATACATGGCGTGTGCATGTAGGGTATGCACATGTGCGCATGTGTGATGTGTGCATGTGTATGTGTATGGTATGTGTGCATGTAGGAGTCTGTATGTGCACAGAAGTGTGTGGTATGTGACATGTGTGTTCATGTAAACATGATGTGTGCATGTAGGGGGTCTGCATGTGTGTGGTATGTGACATGTGCATGTGGGGTATGCACATGTGTGCATGTACATAGTTTGTGTGCATGTATGGGTCTGCACCTGTGTGCATATGTGTGATGTGTGCCCGTGTATGTGCATGGGGTGTGTGTGTGGGTGTCTGCATTTGTGTGGTGTGTAACATGTGTGTACATGTGTACATGGTGTGTGTGTGCATGTAGAGGTCTGCATGTTGCCAATGCACATGCCCCACTCAGAAGTGACCCTAGGGTGCAGGAAGGGACAACTGGTCAGTGAGACATCCCTGGTCAGGAGGTAGAACCAGGGACGTGCAGGATCCTGGCTGGGCTGTGGGCAGCTGGGCTGGAGAGAGGTGGGTGGGTGCTACTGGTGGGAAGGAGAGCACCCTCTGCTTGTGCTAGAACATCTCCTTTTACCTAAGAACGCCCCGCAGGCTCTTCCGTACCCTCCGCTGTACTTGGGTGGTCTGCATTTCTGCCTCCGGACAGTCAGACACAGCGAGACCTTCATCACTGCTCCCCTTTCCCTCTCCTGGAAAAGGAGGGCTGGGCCAGACCCTGCGAAGGTCTTTCCAGGTTGAGAGCATCTGGGGTTTGAGAAACCAGAAATCCCGGAATGGGGACCGGAGCTCATTGGCGCGCCGGCACCAGGAGAGGGCAGCACTGCGCAGGGCAGCGTCCGCGCCGCTCAGGTGGTCCGGTCAGCAGGTGAGGTGGGGGATGGGGCTGCGAGGCTCCCGCGGGGCGCATGCGCAGCGCGCATCAGGGACCGCGGAGGGTGTCACGGTGGTGGGCGTCCCTGCTGGAGGACCTCAGAGGCAGGTGTGGCTGCATCGCCCAGTCCCGTGTGCAGCGCCAGGGGCCGTGCAAACTTACGCTTCGCGCTGAAACAGGCAGAGAGAAAGGAAAAGCCCCGTGGGGTGAGCACTCTGCAGGCGCCCGGCCACGTCCCTCCCCTGGGAGGTGCCCTCTCCCACCAGGGTGACTCGAGAAGTACCAGTTCAGGATCGTCGGATCTTTGCCCGCTTTGGGGTCCAGCAGGCAGGAGCCTAGCGACCGGGCTCATCGTGCCCACCCAGGGCCAGTGCCGAGAACAGGGGCGGTAGGAGGACCCCTGGGTGGGGCCTTCAGCAGAGGCGCCCCGCCCCAGCCAGCCCCTCCAGCTGCTGCATCTTCAGCCCCCAGCCCGTCTTGGTCGTGGGTGTCTTGTACAGAGAGAGCATCTTGGCTTGTGGCTCTGCCCCTTGTTAGCACCTCTGTGCCTCCGTGTCCCCTGGTTGGGAAGGGGACTAAAGGGAAGGCTTCACTGGCACCCAGGAAGCCCTCCACAGATATCAGCTCCTCATCACTGCAATCTCACCATGTGCTTCTCACTCCTTCCAAGTGACAAATGCTCTGTGTGAGCAGACAAGGAGGGCACACAGCGGGTGGTTGTCAGCTCTGATGCTCCTGATAGGGTCCTTCCCATCTCCTGAAGGCCTAGGACACTCCCACAGGTGCACGGCTCCCCTGACGGAAGGACAAATGCTCTGGTGGGGCAGCGTGGCCTCAGGGAGAGAGCTCTGAGGACCCTTGCCAGGCACAAATGCAGTGCTTCACCTATGCCACCAACCAGATGTGTGGGGACACCAGGTGGACATGCAGGAGAGAAGGGCTCAGTCTCTCAGGCTGGCCCACACCCGAAGCAGGAGGGCCAGTGGTCACAGCCCAGGCTCTGAGGGGAACCCCCACCTGTGAACCTGGCCCAGGCTGGGATGGGCCAAGAAGGGGCAGGGCACACACCCCACCCCCACACCCCAGTCACCTCATCTGAGGAAGGAGCAACGTGGTGGTGTATGTGCAGAAAGCTCCTGGCGTGTGGATACTGAAGCCAGGAAGGTCACGGGTGCAAGCCTGCATTTACAAAGCAGGGAAAAGGCTTAGAACATGGCAGTGTTTCGGGATGAGATGGATGTTAAGCCTATGAAACTAAACAGAACGTTACAGCAAAAGTGGCATTAGGAAACAAGGAAATATAATAATCTAAATTAAAAATGTGAGCAGACAGGTAGGATAGAGTAAAAGAAACCTCTTGTAAAACAGAACAAAGAGACAAAAAAATGGAAAATGCCAAGAAAAACAGGAACATTAGAGAGGCTCAATCCAGCAGAGCTGCTGTCAACAGCAATGATGGAACTTCAAGAAGACTCCTCATGGAGAAGGAACAGGGCACCCGTGGTGGCCGGGCTCACTCTCTGCCCTGTCCCATGGAGGACAAGCACCCACATGCAGGTACAACTTTGGACATTTCAGGACAGTGGAGACAAAAGTTTTCACATTGCAAGGGCAAACCACCTAAGGAGAACAGGCATTCAGATGGCATCAGATCTCTCCATGGCCACACAGGGAGGCTGGACACACAGGAAGTCCCTGGCACTTGAGGTAGACCTGCGATATTGCACCCAAGAACTGGCCAGTCATTGGGACAGATAAGGGTATTTTCAGATATATGAGGACACAAGGTTTTATCTCCCATGTTCCCTTTCTGAGGACTCGGTTAGAGCTGTGTTTTGGCGACATAGTGTCCTGAGGGACTATGGGGTACAGAAAGTGGGTTTCATAAGTCAGAAGAGAAGTGAAAGGAGCAACCAGGGTGGCAGGTGGTCCTCAAGCCTAGACAAACATGGCTCCAGAGGAAAACGAAAGTGACACATTCTCTGCTGCATGTGAACATTTGAAAATGTTCTGGCGACATTCAAGAATTCTGCCAGAATGTTTGGAAAATGAGTAGCGGAAAATTTTTTGTTTGTCTTTAAATAAAAGTAAGGCAACAACTAACTCCAGGAGAACAAAAACATGGAGAGACAGAATCTCATCGGATTGCACTGCTCAGCTTGGTATATTGTCTTGCAGGGTCATGATCCTTTGAGAACTGAGCTCCAGAGGAAATGGGCTCAAGACCACAGACCTCAGATACCAGACACCTCACAGGTTTAGGGCCAGGGGTCCAGGAGTGAGTCCTCCTCCTGACTCTATGTCTCACACAGGTATGGGCTGGGTGCCATCACCTGGAGGCCTGGCTTGGGGAAGACTCCATGCTGTTCACATGGCTATGGTCAAGACTCAGAGCCCCAACAGCTCATGCTGCTGGTGTCCTTGCCCTGTGGCTTCTCTATAGGGCAATCAATGCCTGCCGTGGCCACTGGCCTCCCTGAGAGCAAGGGCTCTGATTCCAGAGAGAGCAAGAGAGGCAGAGTGAGAGGACAGTCTGCTGTCCTAATCACACCGGGCCCGGTGCACACCAGATCTGCCTCTGGGCCCTGCCCTCACTTAGGGGTGGGCAGTTACATGAAGTTGTGGACACCAGGAGCCAGAGGTCCTTGAGGGCCATTGCAGAGGCTCCCGTCACCAGGAGCATGTATTAATCAGGCTTCAGAGAAATAAACCACAGGGTGTGCATGTGTGTGTATGTGCACAGAGAGAGAGAGAGAGAGAGAGAGACACTTCTTTTAAGGAATTAGTTCATGAGATTGGGGCCTGGGGTTAGACCAGGCAACTGAGGCCACAGACTAGTCTGCCATAGGACACCTGCTCTTTGGAGACCACAGTGCGGTTGAAGGCCAGGGAGCAGTCTCAGGGGGCCATCATGCTCCCAGGAGGCAGGGATGGGATTGGAGGGTCAGAGCAGGATTGCAGTGTTTCTGCCCAAGACCAGCTGTGGGAGCCCATGGGCGGGGATGTGAGTAGGCACTGGGCGGTGAGGCCTTGGACTCAGGGATGAAGGGTGGGGCTGAGACCCCTGTGGTTCCTGCTCCCAAAGCCTCGCCTGGATCCCTGCCCCAGACATCTGCAGGGGTGGGCTGGCCTGCAGCAGTGGGTGGGCTTGAACAGGGGGAGCCATGGAGTGAGAGGGGCAGTGGGGGGCTCTGTCCTGAGGGAAGTTGGGATATGTGACCCAGGGCCAGAGCCAACTCTGTGCCCATGGTGATGGGCTGATGGGCTGGTCACCCCCGTCTGGGTTGCAGGCAGCTGGGAATGCCACAGAATTTCTTCCTGTGGCTGGGAAGGGGTCTGGTTGGCAAAGGACCCCCTGGGAATGGTAGAATCTCCTCCCCCAAACCAGGCATTGGTCTTTGTGAGGCTTACAAGCAGGGCTGGGGCTACCACGGCCCTGCCGAGTCCAGGCCCCTAATTGCAGGAGGGACCAGGCTGAGCCAGTTCTCTGCAGCCTGGAATAGACCCATTGTTTGCCCTATTCACTGCCACATAAAAGCTGAATTTGTGGGAACCGGGGCTCAGCGTGTTTCTCAGCCTGGCTGAGGCATCCGGGCAGTGTGGCCATGTCGTGCTCTCCTGGGGCCCCAGGCTCTCCAGCATTGGAGCTTCTCTACTCGGAGCCGTCCCCTGCCAGCTGTCCTTCTCCCTCAGACTTTTTGGTTCCCCCCTCCCAGGTGTTGCTAGAAATGAGGAGATAAAAGAGCAGGTTGGCTGTTTCACTTCTAGCTGGTTGTCCCAGATTGGTGACTCATCCAAGAAGCAGAGCTATGAGCCTGTGGGGCAGCGAGTCCGAGCTCTTACTGGGCTGAGAGTCACATCTCAGAGACGCCTTTGAAGCACGTGCTAATTCTGTCTCTGTGGCTGCTGGGGCAGCTGTCCAACCCACTGGCCTTGAAAGCAGAGCCAGTCTCCTGCTCTGCTCCTGAGAGCTGTGGGCCACCCCTCCACCCCCAGCAGGCCTCAGGCCATGTATACTTGGAGAACTGAGATCTTTTCTAAAAAGGAAAAGGAAAAAGGCCTCCCCCACTTCCGGTCTCAGAGCAAACCCTGGGTGCTGTGGCCCAGCCTAGCTAGGTGCCCTGACCCAACCCTCCCACCTCAGGCACCCCAGTTACCAGCCCCTCCACCCTAGACCCCACCAACCCAGATGCCCTCCCCCTCCCCAGCTCCCCGCCCCAGGCACCCCCTATCCCAGGTGCCCTCACCCAGAGCCCCCACCACCAGGTCCCCCCATCCCAGGTACCTCCAGGCCCCTACACGTCCAGGAACCCCCTGCTCCAGATCCCCCCACCCCAAGCTCCTCCGCCCCCAGGCACTTGAGGTGCTATTAACGTTGCTTCCCTACAAAACCAGGCTCAGTAGCTCAGTGGGTAGAACTCTGGCCACATGCACCAGGGCTGCCAGGGCTGGTGGGTCCGAACAACAACAAAGTAGCTGAGCGTTGTTGTGGGCGCCTGTAGTCCCAGCTACTTGGGAGGCTGAGGCAAGAGAATCACTTGAGCCAAGAGTTTGAGGTTGCTGTGAGCTGTGACCCCGTGGCACTCTACCCAGGGCAACAAAGTGAAACTCCATCTCAATTTTAAAAAAACAAAACAGAAAAACAAAAAACAGACCACACCGCTTGTTGCAACTGTACTGTCTCATTTCTTGATGTATTTTGGGCACGTGCCCACTCCATATATTAACCCATTAGATTCACCCATCTCTCCGTTAAACAAAAATTACAGGAGGCTGTTATTCTGGACTGAGCCCTGCTCTGGGCCCCCATAGACTGCCTGAGCCAGCACGGAGAAAGTCCCTCTGACAGATGCCTGAATAGGGCAGCTATCCCCGAAAACAGGAAATTCTCCATCTAGCCCCCCCTGCTTTAGCCCTTCTAAAAACCTGATCTAACTGATGGCAACAATCAGCTTTTCTCTTATCCGACACCCTGTACCCATTTACAAAACCTCCTGTCCCACCATTGCCCAGTGGGTGGCCATCCTGATCCATGAGTAGTGGAAACAAGCCAGTTAGATCTACCCCTAGATTTGCTGATTCTGCCTTTTGACATTTCTAACAGCTTAGTACAGGGCTGCTCGCCCGGTGCTGCGGACATCAGGTCTCCACGGTGCCCTATCAGGTGTTCCCATGAGAAGCGCTCCTCAATCAAGACAACCAAAAATATCTCCAGGTGGGGACATGCCCGCTGAGGGCACTCGGGGCTGGGCGCCCTGCTCTACTGCACGCACACTCCTTGTCAGCAAACCCAGGTGACTTCCAGGGTCTGGACACCTTAAGCTATGATGCTGTAGACATCTCAGAATGTTACATTCATGGTTTTACTTTTATATGATCAACTCCCCAGATGGGATTGCTGTGGAAAGGCAGTTTCACCTTGAACTCCGGAAGCCCCAGCTTCGAAACCTGCAAAGCCTTCCCCAGCACTCTCAAGAGAGCAGCAATGCCTTCACACAGTTGAGTGGTTTTGTACATTTTGCAAAATAAAACATAACCTGATAACAAACCCTGATATATGACAGACAGCTGGTTCAGCCCAGGGTGTCTTTGCCCAGGTCTGCTGTGGTGGCCTTGCCATCAGCTTTGGGGACGTGTAGAGACCTGTAATGTGGACTTGCAGAACATGTTTGTGAGCTTTGTAGTCACCTCTGGGCAGAGCTAAGCTAGCAGGACCTTTCAGAATGTGCTGTGGCCACCATGCTGACCGGCCAGGGTGATGCACAGGTGGCAGAGGCCACATCCTGTCACCTGGGTGCACTGTAGCATGTGGCACCAGCGTCTGCAGGCAGGGAGGGAGCCAGCTCGACAGGTGGGGGCCCAGAGTGCTCGGGGGCAGGGTTTGAGGTGGGGAATGCTATTCTTGTCGGAGCATCAGCAAAAGGCAAGCTGTCCCTGCCTCGGGCCAGGGCACTTCTGGAAACTTCACCACACACTATCTCCTCCTTCCATAAAAAATGAGCCATGGTCAAAACAGAATCTCTGATGTTTGTTGGACAGAGCCTTACACAGCCTCTGGAAGTCCTGCAAAGGCAAGGAGACACGACACAGGCATAGGACACAGGGCACAGTGCACAGGACACAGGCCACAGGACACAGAGCACAGGACACAGGGCACAGGACACGGGACACAGGAAACATGGGACACAGGGCACAGGACACAGAACACGGGACACAGGACACGGGGCACAGGACACAGGGCATGGGACACAGGACATGGGACACAGGACACAGGGCATAGGACACGGGACACAGGACACAGGAAACAGGGCACAGGACACAGGGCATGGGACACAGGGCACAGGACACGGGACACAGGAAACAGAGCACAGGACATAGGGCACAGGACACAGGGCATGGGACACAGGGCACAGGGCACAGGACACAGGGCACAGGACACAGGCACAGGGAACAGAGAACAGGACATAGGGCACAGGACACAGGGCATGGGACACAGGGCACAGGGCACAGGACACAGGACATAGGGCACAGGACACAGGCACAGGGAACAGAGAACAGGCACAGGACACAGGGTGCAGGGCAGGGATTACTCTGCTTTAGTTCCATGAATGGACAAATGACCGGGGGCCTCTGGGACAGGAAAGGTTTGTAAGCCAACAACTGTCTCAAGTTTAAAGGAGAAAAATGTTCTGGGGACTTTGACTGTGTCTGTATCCACAGAACTGCCCTCTCCCCTTAAGGCAGACACTGGTGCAGGTCCACTTGGGTCCTCAGGCCGGGCAGCAGGGGAAAGATGGGTGTGGCCTGATCTGAGAGCTTGGGGATGTGTCTGACTTGACTGGGGCTGAGCGGGGCCCAGACCCAGGTGTCACGACCAACTGCTCAGAGCTCCTGTTGAACTCGGGGCTGCTGAAGGTCTAGGAGTGCTGGGCTTCACTCTGCTGCCCTCGAGCTGACCACCTACCTGATGGTGTGAGTAAATGAGGAGTGAGTGAGATGTGAGTGAGTGAGGAGTCAGTGAGGTGTGAGTAAATGAGTGAGTGAGGTGTGAGTGAGTGAGGAGTGAGTGAGGTGTGAGTAAGTGAGGTGTGAGTGAGTGAGGTGTCAGTGAGGTGTGAGTGAGTGAGGAGTGAGTGAGGTGTGAGTGAGTGAGGTGTCAGTGAGGTGTGAGTGAGTGAAGTGTGAGTGAATAAGGTGTGAGTGAAGGGTGAGTGAATGAGCTGTGAATGAGTGAGGTATGAATGAGATGTGAGTGAGTGAGGTGTGAGTAAATGAGGAGTGAGTGAGTAAGTGAGGTGTGAGTGAGGTGTGAGAGAGGGAGGTGTGAGTGAGTGAGGAGTCAGTGAGGTCTGAGGTGGCGGCCATGCTGTCCTGGGAGGGCTGGTTTGTGTGATAGGCACCTCTCCAGGAACCAGGCCTGCGGGCTCTCCCCTTACCACCTCCCTTCCCTGCACAACTCTAGTTCTAGCCATTCAGGACTGGGGCAGCCCCCGGGAAGGCAAGATCTCCCACAGCACTGTCCTGAACCCTCTGCTCCAGATGCCACCGCTGCTACCCTCATCAGCCTGGAAAACCGCCCTTCCTCATGGCCCCATTCCTCCTCTGAGATCTGGAAGCATTTAGCAGCAAGTAAAATAGTGGTGGGTCAGAGCCCACGAGGGAGATGGGGTTCTCCCCTACATAAGTAGATGTGTTGGCAACAGGCTTGGTGAGAAACCAGACGTCTACTCAGTTTCAAGATGTTTACTCGGGTTTCAAAGACCTTCCTACAAAACATGCTCACTATGACGGGAGTGAGACCACTTGCACAGTCCTGGAGCCTTGGGACTGAGTTAGTCAAGTCATCAGAGCAAACGCCCTCAGTGGCGTAGTAGACCAAAGTCCTCACCTCAAGAGGGACTGTGGGGAGGAGAACCGACCTGGCTGGGAGACCCCTGTGTGGTCACAGCATGGGGCACTGGCCTGGACTAGGGGAAGTCCCAGCCAAGCCCTCACTCCCTATGGCCACAGCTGCCCTGCTCATAGGGGCAAGGCCATTGTAGTGAAGGGAAAATCGGGTCTCAAGAGCTTCATTTGGCTCATGACTAACTGTGTCCTTGGGATGTAGGGAAATTTAGGGACATGAGCACATCCATAGGAGCCCTAGATTCAGAGGCAGTGAAGTGTCAGCAGCAGTGTTCTGGCCTAATGGCTCCCCTTGGAAGTTCTTCTCAACACTTTGTGTTGTTTTGAGGCCCCTAGGAGTTCAGGACCAGCCTGGTCTGGGGCCCCCCAGCCTCCTGCAGGCCTCTCAGCTGGGCAGGAGGGAAGGGACAGATAGGCCTTACCAGGAGCCACCACAGCCAACACATCTCACAGCGAGGGCAGCGCTGAGGGCAGGTCAGCAGAGGCTGACACCCACCTTGGCTGCTGGTGAGAGTTCAGGAAGATCTGGGCCCTGGGATAGGGCAGGAGGTTGCCAGGTCAGCTCAGTCTGACTGTGTGGCCAGAGGCAGGCCCTGAGCTGAGCCCTCCCATCCCACCGCACTACCCAGACTCTTTTGGGGCTGCTGAGACATGGACGTGGCCAATGGCACTGCCTCCTGTCCCTGTGAGCACTTGCAAACGCTGTCTGGGCACAGTTGCTCTTGTGTCCTGGCCCAGAGGCTGGATGAAGCCTATGGTTCCAACTGGGGTAGGAGGTGCTGTGTGGACAAGATGAGGATGTCCCCTGCAGATGGCCTGGGCAGTCACCACTGTGCCACTTAAGGTGGTCATGATTCAGGGGCTGGAAGGGGCAGGGGACAGGATCAAGGATGCATTAAGTTGGACCTTTTAAAACATACGGCCCCACATTTCAGAGTAATTTCCTGCTCTTCTAAATTCATGACTTTGACCATCAAAGCTCTGTCCCCAGCAAGGACAGCCAGCAGAGGCCATGATGCCCTGACACATGTGAGACCAGAGTGGCCACTGGGAACCCTCATACCCAGACACTATCTGGGCCAAGGCTACTACAGGGGGCCAGGTTAATGGGGCAATGTTGGTGGCACTATGCCACCTCGTCACCCTTGTCAGTGCCACTAAGGCACCCCATCACTGTGTGAAGGAAACAGCCAGGACGCGTATTAGAAGTATAATGCTTGCAAGAGGTGGACTTCCCATAGGGGCAGAGAAGCCCTGAATAACCTCTGCCATGGCCTTTTATTGAAACAGTCTACAACAGGTGTGAGGGGACTGCTGTGCTTAATGATCGCTATGGGCTCTTTCCCCACAGGCTGGACTCCCACCTGTTACACCGCAAATGTTCAAAGTATAACACCTGCTTGCTAACCAACTGGATCTTATCTCATTCCCACATGCTGTTGCTTGAGGCTTGTCTCTGGGCTACAAAACATCTCCATGCTGGCTAGGAGATTGTCCCACTCCCAGCACCTTCCTCGAGGACCAGTGACCTCTCCTGGTCTGGTGGTCAGTCTCCTACAGGGCAGGGTTTAGCCACAACAGGCACTAGAGACCATCCCTGTCAAGGTCTTGCCTCCGGAGCTGGTTCCGCTAAGTCTTGTGGATCTGGTGGTGACCGATGGAAGAAATACAAAGTAAGAAACGATGAGAAGGAAAGAGACAAGATACACAGAATAAAATTTTTAAAGGTGGGAACTCAGGAGACCACAGCCCGTTTGTGGGGTTCTGATGGTGGCCCCAAGTGTCCGTTCCACTCAGCTTTTATTGAAGGTTATTTGCTCATTAGTCTAAAGGGTAAGCTGAGGAAGAGAGTAAAGACATTAGTGGTTTCTCTGAGTGAGAATATCAGTTCCTATTGTTTTTATAATCATTAACTCTAAGGGTCTGAGTAGTCTTGAGAAATTGGGGAAGTGTCTTTTGTGGGAGTAGTTTCCTGTTTGAAGTTATACACATGGATTTCTAGGGAGCTGTTCAATTTCCTTAGTTCACTGTGGAGTAAAATGTCACTGGTGTCAAAATCCTCTGAAGAATCAGTGGGAGAGAGGAATTTTCCTCTCATCACCACCACAGAGGGTCCCTTGTGATAAGAGGGGTAAGTCCTCCTACCCACATTTCAAGGTTTGAGTTATTCCCTTGATCTCTGCTCCAACCAGATATAAATGTCTACAGTGAGTATTTGTTTTGAGTGTTCATTGGGTAGGAAATGGCCTAGTTAATGTATCTTTCCAGGCCTTGCCACAGCATTTTCTGCGGCCAGCATTCCTCGGAGTGTTCACAGACCCAGCAGGGGTGTTAGTAAGCTGTATTCCCAACAGGCCAGAGCTCTAGGAAAAGCAGAAAACTTGTTCAGATAAGAAATTTAGCAGTGGCTGGTTTAAAGGTAAACTAGCTGACTTTTCTTTGTTCTGCCTTGCTTAGCTGGGTTTTTAATTTTTCCCTTTTTCTGGGGGTGTTTTTCCCTGTCAAGAATGGGGTCTTTGGTCCCCTTTCTGCCTGCACATCCCCTCAAAGGAGGAACTGCCACACCAACCACCCAAAGGACCAAGTTCCTGGCCAGTACCCCCCCACCTGTCCTTGGTGCCCAGAGCACAGCCTGGGGAGCAGGAGCTGCCCCTCCTTCCTTCTCTAGCTAAGGGGCTCTGGGGTCAGGAGCAGCTCAAGCCCAAGGCGGCCCCTCAGGACACAAGGATGCCACGAGCGTCCTGGGTCCCCCGGCAAGGCCTGGCCATGTGCCCAGGCAGCTCCCAGCGTGGTATGTGCCTCTGATGGGGCCGGGGTGAATGCATGGCTGGTGGGGGCTGCGTCCCTGGCATGGCTGGGTGCAGTGGCCAAGGGGCCTGCAGGCCTACCTGCAAGGCTCGGCAGGGTTAAGCAGGACATCTCCTGGTCCAGAGTGCAGGCTCCCAGAGGGTTGGGCTGAGCCGAAGTCCAGCTTCCTCCACCTAGCAGGACTGTGACTTCCACCACTTACCTGATGTCTCTGAGCCTATTGCCTGTCTGAACCTGTCCCTTGCCTGAGCCCAAGGGAGGACATGTCCCCCACCGAGGCCCATGGCTGGGACGATGCACTTGCAGCCTTTGCAGCACCTGGCGTGTGGTGAGGGCCTTGGAAACTCAGCCATCCTGGTGACAGGTCAGAGGGGAAATCTTTCCTGTTGTTTCCAGAATAGGGACCCTTTCAAAGGAGCTTGGGTATAAAGGACATTTGCTGGGAGAACCCAGGGCTGCTGACGGTCCCAGGACTCAGGCAGAAATGCCAGGAGGGCCTCGTGGGGCTGGAGAGTTAGAGGAGGCTGCTGCCCCTTCCACACCCCTCCCGCTGGGGCTCATGGTGTCTGGTTCACAGACCGAGGCTCCCGGACACATCCGCAAGGGGCAGGAGAGTCTCTGGGGTCCCTTTACAAGGGCACTAATCCCATCATGGGGTCCTCATGCTCATGACCCAGTCATCTCCCAAAGCTTCCACCCCCTAATGTTGATGCCCTTGCCTGGGTTAGTCTGTGCTCCTGGAGAGACACCACCGAGTGTCCACCGGGCCTCAGTGTGGCCGGGGAACTAGGTGATTGCAGTCACACCTATGGGCCTGGCCCGTCCAGCCTGTGCCCTCCCAGGCCTGGGCATACTCATCACTGCCTGTCCTGGGGCCTCCAGCTGTGGACACAGTGGCTGGGCTCCCTGACCTGGAAATATGGACCCCTATCTGCTATTGAGGACCATCAGCCATCAGTACGGCTGACCAGCAGGCGTACAGGGTCCTAGGACAGGTGTACCCACTCTCTCCAGAAAGGAGTTCAGTCCCTGCAGGCACTGGGCTGTGACACGCCTATAACGAGGGGTCAGGGGCCACAGGGGGCCTCATGCGGACAAGGATCCTGGGGTCAGCAGTGAGGCAGTTTGTGCAGCTCCGTGCTCCCAGCTTGTGGAAGTGGACAAGCAGGCCCTGGGACGTGGCACCGTCACATGCCCTCCCCTCTGGTGCCACCACAGATATCACCCTCCCTGGTAGCAAGCTCCAGTTTCCGACGGCCTGGTGGCTCCGAGTCCCGGCCCTGCTGCCTCCTGGTGAGCTCTGCCTGAAGATGTGGCACCACACCCAAGCTCTCCCTTCTGCCCAGAATGACGCAGGGAGATGACAGGGCTTGGCCGAGGAGGTTTTGTTTCTTTAGTCTCAGGTGGTGAGCTGTGAAAGATGCGAATACAAGGTTGCTGATTAAGCTGAGATTTATTTTACCATTTTATTAAGCCAACACGATTGAGTCATGGAGAATTCTATTTAGAAGCTTGTTCATGTAACTAAGTTAATATTGAAAAAATGTTAGCACATTTCACTTAGTTTTGGTTAAAAGATTAAAGACTCAACTATGATCACACCACCTGCTGGTTGCTGGGCTGGCTTTGATGCAGCTCTCAACCAGATCACACTAAGTCCAAACAAGCGCCTCACTGGGTTCTTGAAAGAAGATTATGCTATTGATCGGATTGTGTGCGGCACTATAAATCCTTTCTTATTTGGGAAAGGGTGACTGCTGGAGCTTTTATCCTATGCAGGCTCTGGCTGCTTGGTAAGAGGTTGAGTTTACGGGGCTCTGGGTGGGATTTCCAGCCCTGACTGTGTTCAGATGCCTTCATAATGACAGCAGAGTCCACTGTACTGGCAGACGCTACCCAATTCTAATGGTCAGCATCTTAAATATGTTGATTTTATCCCTGCCTCATGTTCTGTTGAACTACGTGTAACACACCAGCCAAGGTGGTGGGTGTCACATCCAGTGCTATGAGCCACCACTGAGGGGTGGGCTGTCCTGAGCAGGAAGCGGTGGGAATTAGTTCTCTATGCCGCGGAGCAAGTCACCCAAACACAGGAGCTTAGAACAACACCTGTTCCCCACTGCACAGCTTCTGTGAGCTGGGAGTCCAGGTGCGGTTTAGCTGGGTCCTGACCTCAGGGTCTCAGGGGTACAATCCAGGTGTTGGCCAGGTGTTCTCATCTGGCGACTCAAGGCAGGGGGATTTACTTCCAGCGTGTGGTTGCAGACTTCTCAGCTCCTTCAAGGTCTGAAAGAGACTCTGAGCCCTGAGTCTTACACAGGGATATGGTGGCCCAGTGGCCCCCACCGCCATGCTGGGTTGTGGCACATAGAAGCTCGCTAGCTGCCGTCTCTGTCGCTGTCGACAGAGGGGGGAGAGTCACTTTAGCCCATGTGACCTGCAGTGAGGGAGGGGAGTTGAGTAAAATAAAATGGTATTGTCAGGTAGGAGGGACAGGGGTGACTGATTTCCCACCAGCCAGCAGTCATCAGCAGGCCAGGAGCTCACGGGCTGGGGTGGAGGGCAGTGTTAGGTGAAGCAAAAGCTGGGGCCGTGCCGGGCGAGGAATTCTGACTTCATGTTAGGGACTGTAGATGCCTTTATCTTCGAAGTCCTCTCCTTTGAACTTCAGGTGGCAGATGAACATTGGAATGGAACAAATTTAACTTTCCGCACTTAATAGAACCTCAGAGGATGACCCCAACTCTTGCCCATGGAGCGGCCTGACCACTGCCAGTTGGTTCCCTGCCACTTCCCGGCCTGGCCACCTCCTGGGCTGCCCGTGGATAGTGTGCAGCCTCTGTCCACTGCCTTGGACCCCCTGTTCCCCAGGGCCGGCCTCAGTGCGAGGACTTCTAGTGACCCAGATGCCCTGAGGCACAGAGATGCCCTCGGGGAGGTCTCTGCCGTGAGCTCTGTGGGAGGAAAACAGGCTCTCGTCCTAATTCTGGGGTCGTGGTCGTCGTGACATGTGTGCATTTGTCTGTCACCTTCTGGCTGGTACGTGGCAGACTGGTGCTTGCCAAGAGGAAAAGAAAATGTACCAAACGGGAAGTTTAAGGAAACTGAGCTGATCTCAGTGCTCACTTTTTAAGCTTCCTTAAAGTAGCAAAGGTTTGAGGAACAACAAAATAATCTGGCCGGTCGTCTGTTCCTGTGAGCCGCCTGCTTGAAACATTCGAAGGCCCAGGGTAGTTGAAATGTTTCTTTCCTTCTTCCAGCTCCTGGGTGGGGTGTTCCCCCCAAGATGGAACTACTATGGTCATTAGGTTATCATAAATATACTACATGTTCGATGTAAAATGTTCACACTCCCCAGAGGTATGTGACAAAAAATGCAAGTTCCCTACGACTCCACCTTGGCCTGGTCTCTGCTAAGAGCCGCCGCTGTGTCCTCCATCAGGAGTGATCTACTTTCCACAGCTGAACCCCAGTCTCTGCTCCAGGCTGCGAGCCGCTCCATTCACACCGTGGTCTACCTTGGACGCCTTGCTATGTGTAGAGAGAGCTATTAAAGGTGCTAGTCTTGCATCAACCAAACCTGGAGTTAAAAATTAGGGAAGCGGAGTTTTAACCTCATTGTTGTGTTTTTTTTCCTTTAAGTTTTTATTTTCTCTTGCTAATTTTCAGGGGTCAGAGAGAGAATATCATTTGACTCAAAGTACATCATACGCCAGAAAATGTTTCTGATTTATTAAACTTTTCTGCCTAAGTTTAAACATTCAGTGGAAACTAATATAATGATAAATTGGCTCTCCTCCCACTTCATCCACCACCCTATTCTCCTCTGACAGCCTGGAGAGAATAGGGGCAGCTGAAGGGTGGGCCCTGTTCCAGGCCCTGGGCACAAACGGTGGCTGCAGAGAAGACACTGTGGCCTACCTGGGGGTAGGGCCCCTGGGAGTCCATTCGGTGTAGTCCAGGAGACCTCCCTGAGCCTCACTTGGCCGAGGGGAAGGTCAGTACACATAACCCCACGTCATCCCCTTTATAGGCCATTGTGTGGCAGCCCACTGTGGGGATGGAGCCTCCACTTGGTTATTTTGAACATTAGCCAGCAGGTGCATTGAGTGTCTGCAAGGTGGCACTGCCTGTCCCGGGAGGAATGCAGAAGGAACAGCAGGGACAAAGACACACGCCCTTGTGGGCCTTCAGTGTCAGGTGTGGGGGTGACAGCAAGTGAGCAAATATGGCATGGGGACCTTAGTGTGCCAGGAGGATGGCAGAGCAGCCGAGTGGGTCAGGAGTGAGTGTGTGTGTGAGTGCGAAGGTATTTGAGTGTGAGAGTGTGAGTGTGCATAAGTATGTGTGTTTGAGTGTGAGAGCATGTGAGTGTGAGCATGTGTGCATGACAGCGTGTATGAAAGTCTGTGTGTGCATGTGTACATGTGACTGTGTGCCTGTGTGTATGCGTATGTGTCTGTGCACATGTGCACATATGTGTGTGCCTGTGCTTGAGTGCAGACATGTGAGTGTGTGCACCCGGGGGAGGCGTGGTCAGGGAGAGCCTCTGAGTGGTTACATATCTGGAGGAAGTGAGAGAATGAACAAACGCAGATGCTGGGAAAAGCATTCCAGGCACAGGGAGCAGCACGTGCAAAAGTCCTGTGGGGAAGGCATGGTCACCAAACAGCAAAGGGTCTTGTGTGACCCAGGGTGGGCTGAACAAGGGACAGAGTCACAGGAGTAAAGGTCAGAGGGGAAATAAAGGACAGATCCAGTAGGGTCATTTTTTTAGAGACAGAGTCTCACTTTGTCTGTGAGTGCTGTGGTGTCACAGCTCACAGCAACCTCCACTTCTTGGGCTTAGGGGATTCTCTTGCCTCAGCCTTCCGAGTAGCTGGGACTACAGGCACCCACCACAATGCCTGGCTATTTTCCAGTAGGGTCTTAAGGTCGTAAAGGCAATTTTTGACATGCAATAAACTGCACATATGAAAAGATACACTGACAGATTTTGAAACATGTATAACCCATAAAGTCATCACCACAACCAAGTTTCCTCATGCCCTAAGTCTTTGCCCTCCCCTGCCCTGCCCTGCCAGATGCAGATTTTTTTTCATTCAAATGGATACTCAATTATTCCATTATCATTTTTTGAAAACTTTTTTTTCAAAACTGAATATCTGAATTCTGACAAACTAATAAGCCTAATAAATTCAATAATCTTTGCACCTTTGACAAAAGTCAGTTGATCATATATACACAGCAGACCTGCTGTACGTTGACCACCTAAGGTCTATAACAAACACCTCCATAGGGAGGTGGTCACCACAAGGAACTGGGCCTTCTGTACTGACGTGTACATGAGGTGTCCATCCCCTCGAGGGACATCAGGTCGACTTCAGAGATGGTCGGTGTCAGCGGGCAGTCAGCCATGGAGGTTCTGCTGTGTCCATGGGTCTCCTGACACTATCCTGTTTCATCAATCTACTTGTCTGTCTTATACCAAAGTCACACTGAATGAATCTTTTGGCTCACGAACATGAGCTATCATTCCATGTATTAGTTTTTTAAGTTCCTCTCAGCAATATTTTGTGGTTTTCAGAACACAAATGCTGTACATTGTTCCCTTAAATATTTTACATTTTGATGCTCTTGTAAGTGGTATTTTTAAATTTCAATTCCAATTATTTGTTTAGAATATAGAAATACTATTTAATATGTTGATCTTTATCCTGCAACTTTTCTGGACAGTTATTTGTTCTAGTAACTTCTTTGTCATCTCTATTGGATTTTCTCCATAGATCATCAGGCTGTCTGCTAAGAAAGATGGTTTAACTTCTTTTCTGATCCAGATCTCTTAAATTTCCTTTTCTTGACCCACTGCACCAGAACATCCAGTACAATGTTGAACCGGAGGGGAGACAGTGGGCACCCTTGTTTCTGACCTTAGAGAATGTTCATTTTTTCACCATTGGGGTGATGTTAGCTGTGGGTTTTCCACAGATGCCCTTTGTCAGGTTGAGGATATTCTTTTTTTCTTTTTTTGTTTTGACACAGAGTCTCACTATGTTGCCCTCGGTAAAGTGCTGTGATGTCACAGCTCACAGCAACCTCCAACTCTTGGGCTGAAGCCAGTCGTTCTCAAACTTCTGAATGCTGTGATGTATTTTCATTGTTACAAAGGGGTCACGACCCACAGGTTGAGAACTGTTGGTTTAAGCAATTCTCTTACCTCAGCCTCCCAAGCAGCTGGGACTACAGGTGCCCGCCACAACACCCAGCTATTTTTTGGTTGTTGTTGTCATTGTTGTTTAGCAGTCCTGGGCCGGGTTCGAACCTGCCAACTTTGATATACGTGGTTGAGGCTGTAACCACTGTGCTACGGGTGCAGAGCCAGGTTGAGGATACTTACTCAGAGTTTTTATCAGAAATGCATGTTGGATTTTGTCAACTGCATTTTCAGCATCAAAATTTGGGTTTCTTCCTTCTATAGTTTAACATTAATTTTTAAATGTTGAACCAAACTAGCATGCCTGGGATAAACCACTCTTGATCATTGGGAGTTATCTTTGTATATGTTATTGTATTCAACCAGATAAAGTCTAATTAAGAACTACATTTGATATCATATGTACAAGTGCTGTACATTGTATCACTCCATGTGATAGCTACATTTGTGAAAGACAGTGATTTGTATTTTTCTTGTAATGTCTTTGTCTTGTTTGGGGGTCACGCTGGTTTCGTAAGCTGGGAAGTGTTCGCTCATATTCCGGAAGAGTTTATGAAGAAACTTATTACTTCTCCCTTTCACGTCAGGTTGAATTCACCACCCATGGACCTGAGTTTTGTTGGTGGGAAGGCTCTGAGCCATGAATTCAGTTTGTGTAACAGCTTTATGGTGATTGAAGTCTGTATTTCTGCTTAGTGAGCTTTGATAATGTCAGGAATTTGTTCATTTTATCGAAGGCATCCAAGTTATTAGCACAAAGTTGTCCAGAACGTCCTTTGCTCGTCTGTAGACCCCTTCATGATGTCACTGCTCTTTGCTGACTTGGGCAGTCCGTCTCCCTTTTGTTCCTGATCAGTCTGAGATGAGATTTATCACTTTATTGATTTACTCGAAGAACCAGCCTTTGGTTTTAAGGATTTTGTCTATTTTTCTGCTTTCTATCTCATTTATTTACACTCAGAACTTGATTCCTTCCCTTCTCTTTACAATGCGTTAGTCCATCTTTTTCTTCTACTCTATAAAGTGGAAAGTTGGTGGCTGGTCTGAACCCTTCCTCCTCCAGACACGGGTGCTCAGTCCCGTGTAAGGGCCGCCTTTCCACTTCCACTCAGCTCAGAGTGTTTCCTTATTATACTTGCCATTTCTTCTTCATATCGGGTGATTGAAAAACGAGCCAGTTTCCCTTTGCGAACCTCTAGACACCCTTCCGTTACCGAGTTTAACTGCATCTCAGCTGGGGAGCGGCTTCATGTTGTCTGAGTGCTGTTAAACGTGAGCCTTGTTTATGGCTGAGGACCTGGTCTGCCCTGGTTCAAACCCATACTGGAAAGAACAGGCATTCTGCTGTTGCAGGAAAACAGCGCATTAAAACTGGCAGACCTCATAAATGCATTAATGTACACAGTTGCAATTTAATAAAAAAATTAAGAGGAAATTAAAAAGAGGAAAACTGACAGACACACCAACAACATAGGAGAAGGGATCCTTTAATTGCCAATGAGAACTCAGAGGCCTCAAGGAGTAAAATGCTGAGTTCCCGGGGAAACCATTTTTCCAAACTCTTTTATACTTTTCCTTCAGCTCAGTGTCAACTGCATAGTGATATTTACAGCAAAGAGTACAAAGAGTTAATGATTATATTTCTCAAGAAACCAGGGTGCTGTTATCTTTTACACAGCTTTTCCCAAGGGTATTTCAACTCAGTGTAAAGTCTGTCCTTGTCTTTGGAGGAGGAGCCCTTTGGCAGCTGCCCACTGGTCTCTGGGGATTGCTAAGAAATGTGAGATCTATTTCTCCTTCCTCGCTGCCACTGTGAGGGGGCTGCCAAATGCCAGTCACGTTTTTGATAGTGGCATTCAAGTCTTGTGTGTCCCCGCTGAGTTCCTGTTCGCTTTTTGTGTGCATTTGTTTTGTTTTTGTTCAGAGAATGGAGCGCTGAAGTGCCTGTCACACAACCCCTTTATCCCGTAATGCCGCCACAGCCGTCCTCGGACACTGGCCTGCAGGCCGGCACCTGTCTGGTCCACACAGGTGACCTTCCAGGCCCTCCCTCGTCGAGGTAAGACTGTCTCCCACGCGGCTGCACTCCTCTGTTCCCGCCGGCGGTGTGGGTGTGCACACATCCCAGCCTCTCCCAACTCTGAGGTCACGCATGCTGGGAAGGCCCCAGCCTTCTGCAGGTTTTATGATTTTTAGAAGAATTTCTACTACAGACTCTTCTTCCACCTCCAAATGTTTGACATGTCCCCAGATGGTGACCTCTGCTGCGTGGAGTGCCAGTGCCAAGCTGACCGTGCCCCGTGACCAAGCTTCTGTCGGCACCATAGAAGGTCTTCTGCCACCTCCTGTCCGTCCTGGCTCGCTCGTATGCCCTGCGCCCTGCCCTGCCCTCCTTCTTACTGCCCCTCATGGCAGCAGAGCCATCCCTGACAGTGTGAATAGCAAACTGGCTGGACACACAGGTGGCCTCCAGCTCTGCTGTCCCCTTTAGAAAGTGGCTTCTTCAGCTTCTGACGCACTCAAGGTGCTTCCCCTGGTGACTGCTGGTGTCAGGGACACTCTGGAGGTGTCACTAGGAGGAACCCCAGGGGCTCAGGGCTACTTGTCAAGGACAGGACAACCTGGCCCCACAACTGAGAGGCCTGCAGTCGAGGGGCAGCTGAGGGCGCCCCAGCCCTTTCCTTGGACATTCACACCTGGGCAAGTCACACCCCACTGGCGGCACAGACAAGATCTCTGGGGCCATTTCCACCATAGCCAACTCACTGCTCACGTAGAGAGATGTGAAACCACGGCCTTCCAGAGACTGCCCAGTCGTCCGTGGGGGCTTGGGCGCCAGTAGCACCTCCCCACATCGTTCCATTGGCCGCCTGGTAGGAAATGGCAGGGGACACTTACACGCTTTATTCCTATGTGTAATAGACAGTCTTCCCTGGAAAGCCTAGAGACCTTCCTGATCCCACTCAGTGGCTACAAGTGGCTCCTCTCTCGGAGCGGAGGGCTGGTTCTTTGGAACTGTTTTCAGCGCCACAGTGGGGCTTGTGCGATGACCAAGTAGATGTCTGTTTTCATCTGGAGAAGGCCCAGAGGGTGGAGGACAACTGTGGCAACCCTTCCGTGATCCGGAAGGAAGCTGGGCATGGGAGCCTGGAGGGCCGCATCCTCCAGAGAAATGGAGCGTGCACTGTGGACTCCAGATTATTCTAGAGTAATACTGAGGCCATGCCCCGAAGACCTGAAGATGTTGGTGACTAACAGGAATTCTTGAGCTTATGGGATGGCAGATAAGAGAAGTAACAGCGTGCCAAAACTCCCTCTGCGTCTTTAACGACAAAAGCGACTGTAGTCAGCTGGAGCCACATGGCTGGCTGGAGCTGGGCAGAGCAAGCTTGCTGGCCACACAGCCCGAGTCCCCACCCTGGGCTTCTCAATAACTCCCCCATCAGCGCATGTCAGCCATGATTGCTGCTCATGTCGAGAGCTTCCCGGATCTCTCTTTTCCTTTTACCAACCGCCTGCCAATCCCAGAGCCCACCCCCTAAACCTCATCTGATGAAAGTGCTGCCAGTGGTACCCGTAGCACAGTGGGTGGGGTGGTGGTCACCTACATCAAGGCTGGTGAGTTCAAACCCAGCCTGGGCCAGCTAAAACAACAATGACAACTGCAACAACAACAAAAAATAGGGGCACCTCTAGTCCCTTCTTTTGAGGCAAGAGAATCACTTAAGCCCAAAAGTTTGAGGTTGCTGTGAGCTAAGACACCAGGCACTGAGACTCTGTCTCAAAAAAAAAAAGTGCGGCCTTTGGGCCGGCGCAGGGAGCCGAGCAGGAGCTGACCCTGACCCCTTGCTGGTCGACTCCCAGTGCCACAGCAGTGGCTTCCCTGTGTGCTGGGCACTGAGCCATCCTGCTCAGTGACACTAGCAAACACGAGGCCGGGTGGCCTCTCCGGCATGTGCCATCCTGCAGACCAGCCAGAGTCTTAAACTTCCCGCCGCCAGTGCTTTCTAGACCTGAATGCTGTGACCAGTGGGGAACGTGCACGGTGACATTGTCCTCTGTCCTGCCCCTCCCTGCACCTGTGAACCCGCTCTGTGTGCCCAGCATCTTACCCCGGGATCCAGACCTACCCGAGAGAACTGCTGCTGGGGTTCAAAGCAACACCAGCCCAGCCAGGAGAGGGCAAGGCCCCGGACGGGGTGCCCTGCAATATCTCTGTCAGGTGACTGCCATAGTATGAGGCGTAGGACAGAGCTCCGGGGCAGCCTAGGGTCATCCTGGGATGTCCCATCTCATAAGGCCTTGGTGAAGGTTTAGACCAACCCTCCAAATGACTCCCATGTCCAGGTGAGCCCTGGGTACTTCCCAGGCCTACTGACCACTGGGCATCTGTGTTGGGCCATCTGGCCGTGTCTCCAGGAAGGTTCTGAGGTCCAGGTAAGTAGTGGACACCCACTGGAGGCGGGACCCCACAAACCAGGGTGCCTGGAGGGAAGTGCTGTGACTTTGAAGGGCACAGTCCCATGTGGTGCTGGGACCACTGCTGTGGTCCAGCCTGGGGCCCCTCCTGAACCAGCCTGGCCTGGGACAGCTGAGGGGCTGCTGGGAAACCCAGACCAGACTCATGAAGAGCCGCTCTTTCCCATGGGCAGGTGCTGGTCCTCGTCCTCCCACCCGAGAGGCAGACAAGCTGCTCTTTTCCATCCCTGCTTCCACCCTCTCTCTGCACAAGGGGCTTCCAGGACCACCCCGAGATGGCCACTGCTGGTATCCTATGCCCTGGAGTGGAGCAGGATGCGTCTGGGCCTTGGCCAGGCCACAGTAACACAGCAGACCCTGTCTCGCCCACCCTGCAGGTGCCCTCAGACCCCCAATCCCCATCCCCTCCTCCTTTTGAGGGTCACCAGTGGCCACTGTGAGCTGCCCTGTGGGGAGGGCATGGGAAGGCACCCGTGCTCCTGGCCCCAGCTGTGTGTGAGCTCATCAGCAGATTCCTCTTTGTCCTGAAATCACAGTATGGCGGACAACCCCCCACCCCCGAAATCACAGTGTTGGGGGGCCACACCCCACTTCACCCCCTGGAATCAGTGTGGGGCTGCACCCCCACTCCACCCCTCAATCACAGGGAAAAGAGGCCATACTGCCCCCCACTGGCAGCTCCTGGACGACTCTCCCAACTCTCCCAATTCTCCCAATCCCCAGAGGTCTGTGTCCTGCTCTGTGCTCATGTGGCCGTCTCTACTCATATCTCTGTCCAGATGTCCTCTCCTCAGAAGGTCACCATTCACTGGACGAGGCCCATCCTGATCCAGTGTGACCTCATCTTAACTAATCATGTCTACAATGATGGTTTTCAAGTGAGGTGACATTCACAAGCTCCGGGTAGACATGAGTCTGGGGGCTGCTAACCCTGTCTAGCACTTGGGGACTAGCCCTGGGCCATGTCCAGCCTGTCCTCGTCCTCTGCTCTCACCCTCCCCTGGGGTGCCCCACCCCGGCCCCAGTGGAGGTGGCCTGGTCTTTGCCCCCAGCACATGCATGAAGGTCAGCTACTCCAACACACCCCTCTTCCAAGCCCAGCCCCAGCGCCCACCTCCCCTCCAGCCCTGCGCCCTGGGGGACATATGTCCACCCATCACTGTGATGCTTTTCCAGTCCCCGTCATCTCCCTGCTGCCCCACTGAGTGTTGACCAGCTGGGAGCTGACCACGCCCTCCAAAGTGCAGGAGGACTCCCTACCAGAAGGGAAGGCGTTCTGGACGCTGGACAGGGCAGCAGGGGTGCCACCTGGAGGGTGGTGTGCTCTGAACATGATGTCCTGTGACCTCGGGAAGACCATCTACTCCCCTCTCCCTGAGCTTCAGTGTCCTTGTCAGTTCCGTGGAAATATTCCAACCCCTCCCTGCGGGAAGCTCGAGGTCTGATGTGAGGGCCAGTGGACAGTGCCGGCCACCAAGACCCTGAGTGTCTCTGCCCCACAAGGGCTTGGCCAGTGACCCAAAAAACTCTACCAGAAGCCTGTCTCTCGGCTGCTCCTGGACTCAGACTTGTCTGGGGTGAGATCCTCCTTGGAGGATGGGGGTAAGGGCCGGGCTGGGCAGGGCCTGATGTGTGGGGGTCAAGTGGTCTCACCTGGCCTTGGAGAGCCCTGAGGGAGCAGAGGCTGCGCCTGCAGCTTGAGGCTTTTTGTTTCATTTTCCAATCCAGGGCCTCTCTGGGAACAATGCCTGCCTCTAACTGTTATTTCCCATGATCTCACGTGCTGTGGGGACAAGAAGCTGGTGGAGGCTCCTGTGACTGGAATCTGCCACCCCAAAACCGCGACTTGGGGCCTCTGGTGGGCGGTGACCTCGAGCAGCTGGGTGGCAGCTGCTGATGTTTCTCCCTCCCTGCCAAGAGCACAGCCAAGTGGAGTGTCCATGCTGTGTCCTGAACACAATGGAGCCAGGCCAGGTGGCCCTGCAAAGCCGCCTCTCGGGGGAGCCCGAGCTCTTCAGTCACAAATCTGTGGCTCCAGCCTCTGCAGGACAGGCCGAGGAGCTTGGCACATGCTGCAGAGAAGGTCTCCTCCTCTTCCTGATGCCCAGGGAAACTTGAGGGCTTCGATGGTGACCTGAGTGCTGCACTTGGATCTGCCCAGCAGTCACCCTGTACTGCCCACTCCGTGCCCAGCCACATACAGCCCCTGCCCATGCACCTGGAGGTCACTACCCTCAGCCCCAGCAAAGCAGACAGCCCTTCTGAAACTGATCTCTGCCTTGCCCCACCAGCAAGAGCCCTGAGCACATGCCCTGGACATACCCTGAGCTTCAGAGGTGACCGGAGCAGAGACACCCTCTCAACCTGGAGAAGGATGACCCCGGAGACAGAGGCCACCCCACTGGGAGCTGTTGGGGGCTGCAGGGTGGGCAGGGCAGTGGGGAGGAAGGGGCACAGGAAGGACAGATGTGGCATGGTGGGCTGGGCACCTGTTCTGCGCACTGCTGGACAGGGGGCAGCCCCACTACCTTTTCACAGGTGTAATTCAGCCTCCCAGGACCTCGGGCTGCTCAGGTACTCTTTACAGGGCTCCTCAAACTACAGCCCGCGGGTCACATGCGGCGGTGTGAATTGTATTTGTTCCCATTTTGTTTTTTACTTCAAAATAAGATATGAGCAGTGTGCACAGGAATTTGTTCATAGTCTTTTTTTTTTAAAACTATAGTCCAGCCCTCCAACCATCTGAGGGACAATGAATTGGCCCCCTGTTTAAAAAGTTTGAGGACGCCTGCTTTAGAACAACTGGCCTCAATGGATGCTGCCCTGATTAAAAAAAAAAAAAATTGAAAATCTTCACACCTGCCACTCCTATAATGAGAAATGTGAGCCCTGGAAGCTTCCTGCTCAGAGCAGCCCCACACCCAGTGGGACTACAGCCACCAAGACTTGAAGGGGCAGATGGGAAGGACACCAGGCAGCCTGGGCTGGAAGTCACCCCTGGAAGGACCTGGGGGCCTGGCGCCCCTCTGCCCAGACGCAGAGTCGCTCAGTGGAGCCCCAGACATTCTAGCACCGAGGGGCTCACAACCTTGGAGCTTGTGCTCCTTGCAGCAAGCTTCCCTGTCACGAGGCCCTCTGGGGACGGCCCACTGACCCCCTTCTGGAGACATGCCTTGCGGTGCCCTCCCTCAGTGTCTAAGACCTGAGATTTGCTTCTGATAAGAGTTTGGCAACAGTGTCGGGACATCCCTCCGGCACACATGAGCACTGCTGTCCTGCTGTAGCCAAAGTGAGAAGCCCCCGGGACGACCCACATGCCAGGTAACTGAAGGCTCCAGCCAATAGCCCATAGGGAAAAAGAGCCACCAGCAGTCACCTGAGCAAGGCTGGAGGTGTCACATCTATGCCTCTCAGACCCACAGCAGTCCCCATGAACAATTTGACCTTAGGGGCGCTCACAGGTGCAGGGAGAAAACAAACTGTCTAGTTTTGCTATGCTGGGGACAGTCACCACACAGCTGGGGACAGTCATCAGACAACTGGGGACATTCACCCACACAGCAGGGGATAGTCACCACACAGCAGGGGACAGTCACCACACAGCAGGGGACAGTCACCACACAGCTGGGGACAGTCACCACACAGCTGGGGACAGTCATCAGACAACTGGGGACATTCACCCACACAGCAGGGGACAGTCACCACACAGCAGGGGACAGTCACCACACAGCTGGGGACCTTCACCACACAGCAGAGGACAGTCACCACACAGCAGGGGACAGTCACCACACAGCTGGGGATAGTCATCAGACAGCTGGGAACAGTCACCACACAGCAGGGGCCAGTCACCACAGAGCTGGGGACAGTCATCAGACAGCTGGGAACAGTCACCACACAGCTGGAGACAGTCACCACACAGCAGGGGACAGTCGCCACACAGCTGGAGACAGTCATCAGACAGCTGGGAACAGTCACCACACAGCTGGGGACAGTCGCCACACAGCAGGGGACAGTCGCCACACAGCAGGGGACAGTCACCACACAGCCGGAGACAGTCATCAGACAGCTGGGAACAGTCACCACACAGCTGGGGACAGTCGCCACACAGCTGGGGACAGTCACCACACAGTGGCAGGTGAAAAGGTTGAGACCTGAGGAGGAGGGTGTCAGGGACCCCTGTGTGAGGGAGTCCCAGTGCTGATGGGCGAGAGGCCCTGAGCC
>CAUYON010169194.1:0-10116 GCA_963573935.1 Arctocebus calabarensis
ATTTAACTGTTTAACATAGCCTTTATGGCATTTTCCTAGTTATTGTACGAAGACGTTTGTATTCTGCGTTTAGTAAGTTTCTCCTGTACCCTTCTAAAATGCACCATAGGTGTGGCCCCACCAATTACCCTCCCTCCACCCTAACCTCCCAATGATACTATTAAAAAAAAAAAAAGACAAGCCAAAGTTTAAGAAAAATGTTTTCACAATATATATCTGATAAATGACTTGAATGCAAAATATATCAAGAACTCTTAGAATCTATCATTAATAAAGAATAACAATCCACCCAATTAAAACATAGGAGACAGATCTGAACAGACACTCCTCCAAAGAATATATATAGATGGCAAATGTGCATATGAAACTATAGTCAAAACCATTAATCAGTAAGAAAGTGAAAATTCACATCACTGTGCATCTGTTTAAGTGGCAAATGCACAGATAACTGACAATGCCGAAGGCCGGTGAGAATGCAGAGTAATAGCGAGGCAGTGCTGGCAGGAACGCAAAATAGTACTTCCTTATCTTTTAGAATCCTAAATCGAATTTCTTAGATTCTTATCCATGTTCCCTTTGGATGCTCTCTTTTCCAACTTTCATCACTGAGGGTCTGATTAGACATATATTAGATTTTCTCTTTTCATTCTGCCCTCTGTACTGTTTCATTGTTCTTCATACTCTATTTGCAGTTTGGCTAATTCTTCAAGCGTGGCTTCCATTTATTTGTGTGTCTAATGTGCTATTTAACAATTCTATTGAGTACTTACATCTTCTTTACTAGGAACAATAGACCACTTCCAAGGAAAGTAAATATAATGTAAATGTATGGCTATTTTATTTTAAACAAATGTCTGTGTCACCAGCACCCAGATCTGACAGAACGCTGTCAGCACCACGTCCTCAGGCTGCCCCGAGCTCAGAGTTCAGCCTTATACTGACTTTTACCACACACACACGTTCCTGCATATTTTAGCATTTATGGTAGGTGTGTAAAGATGTATACTTTATGTAGTCCAAATATTAAGAAACAAAAAAAGCAAATTTTAATCAACTATGATAAAATAGAATACTGAATAGCATTTTAATGTTCTCAACAGAAAAGAATATCACAATTACTGAAATATAAAGAATAGGTTGATGTGGAAAAAAACATATACAGAATTGTGTCAGCTAATGAATAAAACAGTTATTTGCAGTGCCTGTGGAATTTGTCTGATTTTGGTGTTTTTTTTCCACTTTATTATCAGTATTATTCAGTTTCATCCTACTCTTCTATTTTTACTGTTGTTTTGTTTTTGTTGTGTTCTAAAAAGCCCCACAACTGTGTAAGATTCAGGCCACACATCTGTATGTAGTTCATATTGTTAAGAAAGAAACTAAATTTTACTGTTGCTTATATTGATATCACATCATCCCAGAATCACTTATGACAAGAGACTGTCACTTCTTCCACTTCAAGGCTGTCCTGGTTTTTTCAGAAAGGCAGTTGTCCACATCTGGATGTTCTGTTCTGTACCATTGGTCTTTTGCCTGCCTTTGCACCATTACCACAGTATGTTGATGATTACAGCTTTACAATAAATCTTACTAACCAATAGTGCAAGTTCTTCCAACTATTGTTGTTTTCAGATGAGTCTTCCCTGCCCTAGACCCACTGCACTTGTGTGTACATTTCAGAGTCAGTTTATCAGTTTATATACATACACACGTAGACACATGCATACTTTTCTATTTGAAAGGGACTGACTGATAGATAGTATATACTTGATAAATACTTGTCAAATAAATGAAAAATCAGTGGGCATATTATTCTCCTTACTTACTTCCACATTATTATTTCTCTGTAATGTTTTGTTTCCTGAGAAATATTGTACCTATTCTGTTGGGTTTATGTCTAAGTGCTTGATTTTTTTCTGCCATTACAAATGCCTTTTTAAAATGTTTATTTTTAATGTGTTCCTCCTGAATATAAAAATATAATTGACTTTTTTTTTTGAGACAGAGCCTCAAGCTGTTACTCTGGATAGAGTGCTGTGGCATCACAGCTCACAGTAACCTCCAACTCCTGGGCTCACGCGAGTCTCCTGCCTTCGCCTCCCAAGTAACTGGGACTACAGGCACCCGCCACAACGCCCAGCCATTTTTTGGTTACAGCTGTCATTGTTGTTTGGCGGGCCTGCGCTGGATTCGAACCCGCCAGCTCAGGTGTACGTGGCTGGCGCCTTAGCCACTTCGCCGAGCCAATAATTGATTTTAATATGCACTGATTTAGTTACCACCAAAGTGGTGTTTTTATGCTCATTTTAGGCTGAAAATTTATCAGTAGATCATTTTGTATTATCTATATAAACAATAATATATTTTTGATAGGTTTGATAGCTTTTCCTTTTCCTTTTTTTTTTTTACTTACTGTAGTAAACTAATTAGCACCTGCCAAATAACACTCATGATTTATAAAATACTATTCAAGACCAGAGAAATTTTGGGGTTTCAGTTTTTCCACTAACATTATTTTTCTGTTGCAGAAGGCAGTCTGAAATACTACAGTGCATTTTGTTTTCACGACTCCTGACTGTAGTCTAAACTCTGACAGTTTCTCAGTCTTTTGAAAAATACTAGTCTAATAGTTCATGTCCTGTACCTCAGTATGAGCTTTTCTGATATTTTTTTCATGATTAAACTGAAGACAAGAATTTGGGGGAAGAATGTCTTAGAAGTGACATCCCCTTCTCAACACATCATAGCAGAGGGCACCCAATATTGGCATGATGTACAGTTGATGTCAACCCCAATCGCTTGGTCGTGTCTGCCAAATTGCTACTGTGTAAAGACATTGCTTTTCCTTTTCCATGTTCTGTTTATTGAAGGCAAGTTATTAAGTCCAAACCACCCTTACCAAAGTAGAGGGATTGCACTTTACCTCTTGTTGAGTGAAATATTAAGGAATTCACTGGCATAATATTAGAGTCCTTTAGTAATTAGTATGTATTAGAGAGAGATACTGTGAAGCTCTGCAATTATACTGTTTCTCTTCAAAGGATCACCAATGAATTTTAGCCTTCACCAGGAGAGACTGACACCTGCAGTGAATACTGTGGCGTTCTCCTAGTGACTTTCTATTTCCATTGTTATTTCTACATTTATTATTTAAAATTATTCTGTTAGAAAAATCATTCCTTCTCTCCCATCTGTGCACATATTCAATAATTTGTTTACATGGGTATCAGCTCATATTTATTCTGTTCTTCAATTTGTAATCCAATATTACCATTATTTGTATTTGTGTCATTTGCAGTTTGTTTAAATTATTACAACCTTGGACATTAGAAGTTTTTTCAGGTTGGTTCCTGTATTCTTTTTGGTTGTCATTGTTTCATTTTTTAGCTCTTACTTTCTGACACATTTTATTTTTTTGTCTCATTATATCTTTTTTCTGCCCCAACCCCAAACTAAGCCATTTCTCTAGGGAGTCCTATTTCCTTTTACATATTCCAGAATGGTAATATGACACCAAGATGTGGGGCCTGGGGATGCTCATTGCTACTGGTATGTCAGTCATTCCATGCCATGAAGACAGGTGCGTATCTTCACCCAATTGCACATACACAGATATTCATTCATGCATGTATCTATACACTTATGAAAATGAATATGTATTCATAGTGATACCTCCGTCTCTAACACAGTGCAGGAAAGTTTGTTCTAGCCTTCATCCTTTGCATATCTGTAACATCATCCTCTAACACAAGAAACTTAGCTCCCCTTATGTCTAGTTGACTTATTCTTTGGTTCGACCTTTCTATTCATGAAGTGTACTTTCAGAACTGATAACATATTCTGCTGTAAGAAACATAAGCATTCTCTGTACAAACATTTGTTTTCTCAAGCCTTTTAGTTTCTAATCACAATATTGTTTTCTGCACTAGCCAAAGTCAATTATTCTTTTCCCCATGCTATCACTGCGTGTGTATCATATAATACGGTTAGATTTATCTCTCACAGTCTATAGTTCTATATTCCATCCTGGTCCATTGAAATGCCAATCATCTTTAAAAATTTGTATACAATAAAATTCATGATTTATAGTAGACAAGTCTACAAATTTTGGCAAATGTGTAAAAAATGCTTTCATCACCTCAGTACCATGCCAAATAGTTTTGTGAAATTAAAAATTCCTTTGTGCATGGCTTTTGGACTCCATCCCTCCCCTTCTCCCTCTCCAACCACCTGGCAACCATGAGATTTCCCCCACAATAGTCTAGCCTTTTCCAGGATGTCATATAAATGGAATCACTGAATTTAAGCTTCATCTGTGTTCTTTCTTGTGTGATTCAATGCTTTATGCCTTTTTTACCATTGAGTAGCTTTCCATTGTATACAAGTAGCACAGTTTATTTCTCCACCACTCCCCCCTCCCCCGGTTAAAGACATAGGCTATTTCAAGTTTAAGGTGATCATGAAGGAAGCTGCTCTAAATTTTTGCATACAAGTTTTTGAATGTACATAATTCACTTGAGTAAATATCAAGTTCATTGCGTCGAATAGTGAGTGTATATAACTTCATTTTAAAATATGCCAATAGCAAATTAGACACATGAAAATATAGATGTTAAATGGGATGTCAGACCTTAAGAATTATTCAAATTTCTGTCAGATGGAGAAATGAGAAAAAGTGAAATAACATAGAGGGAAAAAGAAAAGTTTTAACATCTATCTATCTTGGATAAAAGAATGAAGAGAATTTGGGAAAAAAGCCTTCAAGGAGAAAATGGATAAGAATTTAAGAAATATAATTTAAGAAGCCTAATAGATTTTCTTCAGGGTTAAAAAATAAACTTATAAATAAACAAATCATAGTGAAATTGTGGTATATTAGAGACAAAGAAAAGTACCTTGGGTAGCAAGGAACCAAACATCCTTTACCTACTAATAATGGCACTTAGGCTAATAGCAGCCCTCTGCAAACAGTAACACAACAGTGGAGCTGGTATTTTCAGTGGGCAGGAAGAATGTATCTGTCAGCATAGGTACTGGATCAAATGCATCTGTCTATCAAGAGTAGGAATGAAGTAAGAGTTGTGGTCTAAAGTTGAATGGCTTGAAAAGCAATAGATCTTCACTAAAGAAAGTCTAAACGATGTTCTTCAGGGATGTGGAACATGATCTCAGAAGAAAGACCTAAAAGGCAAGTGTAATAGGAAGTACATAAACAGGTAAGCAGGTGGGTAAGTCCTGAAAAACACTGCTTGTGTTATATGATGAGTTATAATGAATGCTGTACTGCCAGATTTGCCAAATCAGTTGAAAATAGATGACTTAGCCACTAACCAAATAACAAAAATAATAAGTACGTTCAGAAGAGAGGATCATAGTTAAAATATTGAATACATTTAACACTACTGTTCTGAACATGTAAGTTCAGAAGAGGTGATAGTAATTAAAATATTATAAATACATTTAAAACTATGATTCTCTATAACTGGATCTCAATCTCTTTAATTTTGTCATTTCAAGAAGGTTATGTAAATAGAATCACATAGCATCACCTTTTGAGACTGACACTTTAAAGTTCAGGCTATGTTCCTTGAGACCCACACACGTTGTTGCATGTATTAAAAGTTTGTTCCTCGGTATACCTGAGTAGTATTCTAGGGTGTGGCTGTTCCACACTTTGTTTATCCAGTCACACCCTATAAAGGACATTTTGGGTTTATTCAGTATTAGGCCATTATAAATAAAGTTGCTATGAAAAATTGTATATAGGAATCTGTGTGAACTTAACTTCTCTTTTTTCTAGGATAGACGCCCAAGGTGCAAGTGCCAGACAAAAATGCATGTGTAATTTTCCCAGAAGCTGGCATGGTCTTATCCATCGTGTCTAAACCATTCCACCTTCCTATGCATGTATTCCCTTATATTTTGGCATCCATTGTTGCTTTCGAGATAGTCACTACAATCTCATTATTTTTCTTTACCACTAATCTAAGTTTCCTTTCTGGCTTTTAATTTTGCTTTCCTTGTTATTATGATTCAACCTGTGAGTGAATTTATATTTTATTGTATTTGTTTGTTTCCTGCACATGAAAATTCTTGTATATTAAGAAAATGTATATTTTTAATTCTGGAAACTTTTCAGCCAATTCATATTTAACATTCTCCTCTGAAATCTGTTAGATGTATTTTACAGAGTCCTTGTGTTCCTCTTATCTGTCTTTTGATTTTTGTTACGGAGATCTCTATACTTACTTAGTTTCCTCTAAGGGCATAAAATTGTTTATTTTCTCTAATACCTAATACATAATTTAAAATAATAAATTATCTGGAGGCTCCTTTTACTCTTATAAAGCTCAAGAAGTTTAAAGCCAGTTCCTGACACAGACAACAAAGGTGACACATCACACTGTTAATCATTCAGCTTTAAAAGCAGCTTGGCCATTAGGTCAAACAGGAAAATCAGAAGAAAACTAAAGCCGGAAGTTTGTGACAGAATGAAAACATCCCAGAATTGAAAGTGCCTTCACTGTTTTAGTTGAAGACACTTTACTAATTTTAACTACCTCTTCTTGATCTACTCTAACATTTTTGGTGCTAGATAGTGTCACTTTCCTTTTTATTGCAAGTCTTTGGCCATACTGTTTGATAACGTTTATATTTTGTGCAACTAAACAGTTTCATACTATATCTACTTCCTTAACCTATTTACTCTTTAAACTTAAACTTTGTTTTATTGAATTATTTCTATTGTCTAAGTTGACAAATTGTGGGCTATTTAAGATATGCTTACATTCTGTACACATGTATTGTTTGGTGATTTTCAAACAGACTGATTCAAAGCAACTAAAATCTTATTTTTATGCTTGTCAAATACATTTTTTGAGATCTAATTTTCTGGAGTATGCTGAGATCTAATTTTCTTTGGTATGAAAATACTCCAAGGAACATGTAATTGGAATACAGATGGAAGGTTGGCAGTGCTTTGCTTTTAAGCTATTGCCAATACACATTGAATGGATGCATAAGATAGTAGGCTGTTGTATGGAACAAACATCCCCTTCTGCAGACTTAAACTCTTGTAAAGTGCTCTTCTCCAAAGAAACTCTCTTTTCCAAAGAAATGCTCAGCATTGTCTAATGCTATATAAGCAAAGAACTTTGTGATTTCTGAAACACTATTGATAGAACTATGACACCCCTAAACATGACTTTCCTTGAGCACTTTCTTTAAATATTTCTAGTGTAGTCTGATGCCTATTTTCCCAGCACACTGGGAAGCGAAGGTGGGTGGATTCCTTGAGCTCAGAAGTTCAAGTCCAGCCTGAGTGAGAGTGAGACCCTGTCTCTTTAATAGAAAAACACAGCTGGACGTAGTGGTGGATGCCTGTAGTCCCAGCTCCTCAGGAGGCTGATGTAGGAGGATAACTTGAGCCTAGGAGTTTGAGGTTACTATGAACTATAACACCAGGGCACTCTACCCAAGATAATTGAGTAAAACTCTGTCCCAAAATAACAAAAAACAAAAACAACCATAATAAAATAGTCAAACAAAAAATATTTCTAGCATAGCAGAAGAGCATCTGTGAAGCCTTCTTGTACTCTTTTAACTATGAGTTTGCATCATCAAGAGTAGAGCTGGGAAGAGTACAAAAAAATTCTTTGCTTATTGCTTAGCTCTAGGCATTAAAGAATCAGGAGGAGGAGCTATCATTTAGTACACATTCATGGAAGTAGAAAATATTTCCATAAAGAACTAAGAAGTATTCTATTACCTCAGGTATTGTAGGTCTCTTTCACGAGAACCTGGTAAGTTGAAGTGAAGTCTCCAGCTTTGTCATTGTAACTCATGATTATTTATCATTGGAGTGCTTATGATTAAAAAGGGCATTTCTGGCTCAGCACCACATACACTGGGGCTGGTGGGTTATAACCCAGCCCAGCCCTGCTAAACATTGACAACAACAACAGAAAACAACAGCTGAGTGTTGTGGTGGGTGCCTGTAGTCCCAGCTACTTAAGGAGACTGAGGCAAGAGAATCTCTTAAGCCCAAGAGTTTGAGGTTGCTGTGAATTGTGACTACAGAGAGCAACACAGTGAGACTCTATCTCAAAAAATAAAATGAAATAAAAACAAAATAAAATAAAAAGGGCATGTCACATCTAAATTGTCTTTGTACATCTAAGGATAATAAAAATAATACTTCAAATAATGTTTCAAATTTCACCATAGGTGTATAATATTATATATGTGGATTTCATGTAGATAAAACTGAGAGAAATTAATTATGGAATCATCTATTTAGAGACTGCAAAAACAGTCTTCAGGTACTCTAAAAATGAAAGTGATGGAACAAACTTTTGATGCAAACAACTGAGAACATTAAAATTTCTTTGAAAATGAAAATTTGTAATCTATCTCCACTGACTCATATATCTACATCTATATGTCCTTATCTCTTCACTGACAATGCACAAAAGGAGTATCTGTTGTTAATAAGCAACCAGGAGATAAAATGTTATGCTACTAAAAATTATTCTAGAATGGAATAGAGAGCCCGGAGAACAAACAACACATTTATACTCAAGTGATCTTCAACAAAGACTCTAAGAACATACAATGGGGAAAGCCCAGTCTCTTCAATAAATAGTGTTAGGAAAAATTCAATGTAGATATACAGGACTCAGAAGAAAAATGTAAACCCTGTCTCACACCATATAGAAAATCAACCAAAATGTATTAAACAGTTCAACATTGGATCTGAAATGGTAAAATCACTACAAGAAAACATAAGGGAAAATCTCAACAACATTGATCAGAGCAATCATTATTTGGAAAGCAAAGGAAACAATAGCAAAATTAGAAAAATGAAATTACTTCTGTTTTGGTAAAGCTCTTAGAATTATAATATTTTCCCAAATTATCTAATGAAAGAGCCAGGATTCTAGTTTACAATATTCTATGTCCTAATTCGCTGTTTTTTTTCTACTTCACCATCCTGTAACTGAGGGTATCACAGGAAAATCTAACAGAAGATTCTGGATTTTTTCTTAATTATTCCTGTAGGTATGTGTTTTTGACTTTGAGAGGAAACAAAATTTAGTCTTCCTTATAAACACAGTTGGCCTTCTTCATGTGTGAGCTCAGCATCTGTGATTAATAATTTGAAAAAAAATAAATGATTATGTCTGTACTGAACATGTACAAACTTATTTTCTTTGTCATTATTCCTTAAATAATACAGTATAACAACTATTTACATAGAATTTACATTGCACTAGGTATAAGTTATCTAAAGATGACTTATATAGGAAGAGGTACACAGGTGAGACATACACGTATGCAAATAATACACCATTTTATATTAAGGACTTGAGCAGCTATGAATTTTGATATTGGAGAGTCCTGGAATCAATCCCTCATGGGTACTGTGGAATAATTTTACTTACAAAATAAGCTAGATTTTGCATTCGAGGGGAGAAATATCAGGTAGGAATATTGCAAGAACTAGAGAAGAAAAGGGACTAATTTTCCTCCTGAAGGACACATGAGCCTATTTGACATCCAATCTTATTTGTGAAGAATTTCTTGGAAATATTTCGAGCTCACACAAATTGTTATCTTGCTACTGATGGAGTTCACAGTTAGCTAAATAATCAATTAACTTACATTTAATTTATCAAATATTCTAAAGGGAACATATTTAGAGGAGAAAAATTGTGTGTCAGCTGTGTAAAGGACATGGGAGAATGTTAATTTTCTGTTGCATTTAGAGAAAAATGTATTATAGCACAGGTTATTTTAAGTACAAACACAGCCTGTCAGTTTGTCCCAAAAATCAGCAATGAAGACAATAGTGTTCTTAACCTAAGATAGCCAGGCCAGTGGTCCACTGTTCAGCATCCTTAAGTGTTTTGATCATGAATGGATGCTGGATATTATCCAAAGCTATTTCTGCATCAATTGAGAGAATCATATGGACTTTATTTTTTAATTTGTTTATGTGCTGATATAGATTTGTGTATATTGAACCAGCCTTGAGACTCTGGGATAAAGCCCACTTGGTCATAGTGTATAATTTGTTTGATGTGTTGCTGGATTCTGTTTGTTGGGATCTTATTG
>CAUYON010169196.1:0-24585 GCA_963573935.1 Arctocebus calabarensis
TCAGGTGTATGTGGCTGGCGCCTTAGCCTGTTGAGCCACAGGCACCAAGCCCAGACAGAAAGATTCTAAGTTTGTTTGGGATGCTCTGATTAAATAAAGATGAAAAGATTATTTTCTATAGCATGTCTTAGGGTTTTTATGTAATGTGAAGAGTTTTATTAAAATCCCAAGAAAGAGCCATAGACTTTTCATTTTCCAAATTTAATTTATAGAGCCTTTTAGGCCACCTTGGGGGATAGAATTCTGCCCTAGAGAAGCCTAGGAGGAGACCAAGTACCAGAAAAAGATTTGGGGGTGAGTTGAAGAGTATTTTAATCAAGTGTAGAGGTAAACCATGATCAAAATGTTTAGTTGTACTCAGATGTTTACTTCTTTATCAAGCTTTAGCTGTAAAGTAAGCTTGCTCTCTATATTAATAGCAGTATACTTCTACTGCTCATTGGTTAAAGTTTTCTCGGTAGTGATAAGCTTTTATAGCAACATGGTAAAAAGGAGAAAAGAATGCTAATTCTTAGTCCAGGAGCAGCATACCCAAAATGATTATTCATTTTTTCTTGTTTTTGTTTGCTTTTGAGAACAAAGTAGTGATTGTCTTGAAAATGGAGTCTGTAACCTACATGTATACCGCTTCCTCATTCTTAGCAGGGGAGAGGGATGTCCGCTCACTTTGACCTCAAGGTAATGACTACTGTGTCGGGGTTCATTCTTCCACTCACAATTATATCATAGCAACTCTTAAGTCTTCTTACTGTGGTTGACTACCAGAAGCAATTTGGTTAGAGGGAATAACTCTATTTGGTGATAATCTCACCATTTTAGACACATAGTTGGGGGAAATAAAGACCCTACAGTGCTCAGCCACCTGGCAACCACTACACAGAATGTTCTAGCAGGTGAGGAATTAGAACCGACTATTGGCAGCAGGCAGCCCATTTAGACACTATTCTAAAAGATCTTACAGGGAGTAAGAGAAATATTGCCAAGGATGGCAACTCTGGATATTGCCAGCAGCTCCAGTCAAATCCTGAGAAGATGATCTTGACCTCCTAAATAAGGCGATGCTTTGGCAGGCTGAGGCAACAAGGATTAGGGGAACCCAACCCAAGGTTGTGCTTTTGTGATCTGTGCATAACTCTCTCCCTCACGCTTCTGTAGCACATGCCAGGGTGACAGAGATGAGCCACACTTAGGTGGCTGCCACCTGCAGCCTCAGCACTGGAGCCAAGGGAGGGGAAGGGAATGGGAGCTGCTGATGTCTGCTCTTGTTTGCTTTGGGCTCTCACCTGGGCCTTTAGGTGAACCGGGCTTAGCTTTCTTCCTGGGAGGGCATTTGATCTTCTGCTTTTAAAGAAATTCCAAAGAATATGAGTAAAGACTTCACCAGGAAGGGCTGGCATTCAACTGATGGGTGGAGTAAATGTCTCAAGGAAGAACCTGACACAGAATCCCCTTCATGGATGGTCTATGGATAAATAATGTTGATTTAACAGTCTAAACATTTATTGTTGGACATGATGTGTTTAAATTTCAAAACAATCTTGCAAATTGAGTAGATGCTTCCTTTTACGTATAAGGAAAGAGAGAAGTCAAGTACCTTGTCCAAGGTACATAGTCAGAGGAGGACATCGGGTTTGAGTCAAGATCTCTTTACAGGGTTTTTATTAGACCACAGATACATCACTCTTGTGTGTTGTTTTGTAATTTTCAAAGGACTTTCATTTATAGAACATTCTATCTTGTAAGGCTCACCACAAGCCATTGAGGTAGGAAAGGATCAGACAGATTAGAATACAGAATTAATGTGTCAGGCCAGAGCCTGAGGTCACCCCACAACTCTGAGTGGATATTCTCCCTCTTTTCTGTCCCAGGTTGGCTTTCTTACTCTCCACCCACATTCAACTTCCTTTCTTCACCATTCTTCTAGGTAAGTTTTTCTGGGATACAGAGTCACTTTGAGAATAGCCAGAGCTGGACATGCTATTGCCTCCCCCATTCCCCTAAACAGAGTACTGGCAGTGGCTAAATGCATAGACCTTACTAGGTGCCAAGTGTGGCACTTAGCTCAGCTTGTTAGATGCTCACCATGACCCCATGAAGTACCTGTTCTTAGCAGCTCTGCTTTATAGTTGAAACCTGACACATGAAGGTTAAGTGGCTTGGCCAAGGTCAAAGAACTAGTGAGTAGTGGAGCTGGGATCCAAGGAGGTGGACAGATGCCAGACAAGCTCACAGCAGAGAGTTTGAAATCACTCACCTCAACGTCCTTCAGGACCTTTCAGACCAATTCTCTGGTCTAGACTGGCTTGTCCAGAAGCCATCCTGGAGAGACAGTCCTCACTGCCCATCTGACTGGGATTCTGGAGATATGCCAACCACCTATTTCTTAGGGAGTGTAGAGTTAGTCCCTCCTGCTCCTGTCATATGTGTGAAATATCCTATGTAGATGATAACCTGAGAAGTTGCTCCTGCTGTGTGGGGAGGTGGGTTGGCATGGGGATGGAGGATGGTTGAGCTCTTGGAAGGGAGAACAGTGACCCACCTCTGTTCTGCCATCAAGCGTCCTCCATCCTCCCATGTTGGTCCAGATGGAACACCTTGGTCTAGACCAGGGCTTCCCAAACTTCCTGGATAATAGGGATTACCTGGTAGGGTTATTAAAAATATAAACACTCAAGTCTGTCCTCTGAAGATCTTCGTTCACAGGACCAGGTGGGAGCTGGGTCTAGGCATTAGATTCTTAGATGTTGGCCATCAGCTGGTTAATTCCAGCTGTAGTGTGCTTGCCCTGTGCTCAGAGCTGGACATTCAGAGCAGGCAGGACTCAGGCCCTTCTCTCGAGGAGCTTAGGGCATAGAGAGTAATTCTTAGTAAACAGGCAAGTGCACTTTGTGCCAGGGCTGTGATGGGAAAAGTACAGGGTGGGAAAATAGGGAGGGGTGTCTCACCCAGACGAGGTGGAAGCCCTGGGAGGACAGCCTACTTGCTTGATTGGAGTCAGGGCCCAGATATGACACATGCTCCCATCCTAAGATGACTGTGGCCTTTGAGCTGACTCTACTAGCCAGTTGGACCCCCCCCCCCTACTTCCTGTCCCTTCCTGCTCCTGGATCCAGAGATCCCCTGCTGTCAGTCTAGGATGGAGGGTAGGGGGTTTGTCTGAGACCCCCTTGCCTTTCCGTGTCCCCTCCTCTTCCCAAGTTTCACACTTGTTTGCTCCATATCATGAGCTTCCCTTTCCCTCGGTCCAAACATGTTAGTTCCACTTTACACTTTAGTTTCTTTCCCACAAGCAGCATTTCTCAGCTCAAACTCTAGGCTTAGGGCCGGGTATGGTGGCTCACACCTGTAATCCTAGAACTCTGGGAGGCTGAGGCAGGTGGATTGCTTGAGCATAGGAGTTCAAGACCAGCCTGAGCAAGAGCAAGACCCTGTCTCTACTAAAAATAGAAAAAACTAGCTGGTGTTGTGGCTGGAGCCTGTAGTCCCAGCTACTTGGGAGGCTGAGGCAGGAGGATGGCTTAAATCTGGGAGTTTAGGTTGCTGTGAGCTAAGGCTGCTGTGAGTTAGACTGACACCTTGGCAATGTAGCCTGGGCAACAGAGTGAGATTCTGTCTCAACCCAAACCCCCCACACCCTCCAGGTTTGCAAGGATGGATGCCTTTGTCCGGGTGGTGGCAGAGAGGACCCTGTGGAGTCAGTGCACTGCTTACCCCTCACCCCTACTCCAGGCGCTCTCTGACACTGGTTGGCAATAGGTGAAATGTCACCAGAAGACAATGCACAACAATGGGAGAAACAGGCTCAGTCAGTGCAAGAGCCTGGACACTGTGGCACCAAGGGAGGGACCCAGCCCACCTGGAAGAGGTTGTGTGGTCCTCAGCCTCTGTGTCATGTTGCTGAGTGGCTCCTAATCCCCTAGTGTCTAAAGGCGATTCATCCTGCTGGATCAGGTGCTGCTTGAGTTCCCTAAGACCCTTGAGGAAGTCACACAAGGGGAGGGAGGAGCTCTAGTATTTTGTCAACTGAGGCAAGTTTGGGTGATTAAGCTAAGAAAGCAAAACCATTTTGGCCCAGAGGATTATCTTTGAGGTGTGCTGGGAACCAAGAAGTAACTTATTGCCTGCAAGGCAAACCAAACCCAAGATGACTCTCGACTAATTGCTGGCCTCTCCTCTGCCAAGCCAGGCTGTCTGGTATATATAGGCCAGCCTCCTTTGCCGTCCTCATCCTCTGTCTTCAGACCTCTCCTCTCCTGCTAAGTGATTGCTAGCTCACCTCCAAGCTCTTCCTCACCATGAACAGACAAGTCTCCAAGAAATCCTTCAGTGGTGGGAGCCAGGGCTTCTCTGGCCACTCCGCTGTGGTCTCTGGTAGCAGCAGGATGAGCTGTGTGGCCCGCTCTGGGGTTGCCAGCGGAGGGGCTTATGGGGTCCGCAGTGGAGCAGGTGGCTTTGGCAGTCGCAGCCTCTACAGCCTGGGAGGCAACAAGAGCATCTCCATCAGCGTGGCGGGTGGTGGCTCCCGGGCTGGTGGCTTTGGTGGAGGGCGGAGCAGCTGTGGCTTTGGAGGTGGTTATGGAAGTGGCTTTGGGGGAGGTTATGGAGGCGGCTTTGGTGGTGGCCTTGGCGGTGGCAGAGGAGTGGGAGGTAATTTTGGAGGAGTTGGTGGCTTTGGAGGAGCTGGCTACTTCGGTGGACCTGGTGGCTTCGGTGGCCCTGGTGGCTTCCCTAGGGGAATTCAGGAAGTGACTGTCAACCAGAGCCTCCTGCAGCCCCTCAATGTGGAGATTGATCCCCAGATTGGACAAGTAAAGGCCCAGGAGCGGGAACAGATTAAGACCCTCAACAACAAGTTTGCCTCGTTCATCGACAAGGTGAGGGCGAAGCTGGAGGGTTGGGCTGTCAGGAGGATGGTGTAGGGAGACACCAGTGGGACCTATGAGACATGAAGGCAGGGATCTCGGCTCTTGTCCTGGCTCTGCCTTGGTCCTTCCAGGACAGTGGGCATGCCTCTCTTGCTCTTTGGGTCTTGTTTTTCCAGTTGATAAATGGGGGAAGGATCCCTGGTCCTACTTTCCTTCAAGGAATGAAACAAAGGAAAATGAGGTGAGGGTCCCAATATTAGTCAAGAGATCAGTGCAGTTAACTTTTAGTTCCTCTTGAAAAGCAATGCTTGATAATTCTAACTAGCTGGTCATCAAAGTCACAGCAATACAAACCTTCCGGCTGCCTGTAAATGATGAGTATTGACAGCGGCACCTTCCAAATGATGCTGCGCCCCACCATGTTAAACTGTACTGGGGCAGCAGTGGGAGGGCCGAGTCTGTGGGGGACGAGTCCAGGGCCACAGGGAAACCTAGGTCAGCTGCAAACCACGTAACTGCGAGGTCTTCCTATGTGGAACTTCTATGAAGTGTCAGATTCTTTTCATTAAAGACTGCTTTCACTGCCTTTAGGGAGCTGAAAAGGCTTACATCTAAAAAAGTTACAAATAACTTTTCTCATACTGGCCTCCTTTAGTTGTATTCTGAAGGATCTCAGCACACCTAAGTCAGTCCCAGGTTTGACTCTTAGCTTTGTCACTAGGTAGACATGTCACTTTGGGTGACTCAAACCCCTTGAGTCCCAGTTGCCTCATCTACAAAATGGAGATCATAACCCCTTCTTTGCAGGTCATTGCAAGGACTGAGATAGATTTATAAACACAGCAATCACCGCATAAGTGCTCCACAGATTCCAGCTCTTCCTTTTCTAAATCTTCATCCTTCCCAAATCCCAAAAAACAGAGGCAACTGCAGAGTGAAGGGAGAACTGGGTTTATTTTCCACATTTCCATCATTTGGGTGGCCCAAGTACCCAACTCAAGAGGCTGACTCCTTCCCTTCCTCCCAACGCAGGTGCGGTTCCTGGAGCAGCAGAATAAGGTCCTGGAGACAAAGTGGGAGCTGCTTCAGCAACAGACCACAGGCTCTGGCTCCGGCCCCAGGAACCTGGAGTCCTTCTTTGAATCCTACATCAGCTTCCTGCGCCAGCAGTTGGATTCGCTTCTGGGAGAGAGGGGGAACCTGGAGGGAGAGCTGAAGAACATGCAGAGCCTGGTGGAAGACTTCAAAAAGAAGTGAGGGCCCCCACTGGGTGTTTCCCCCTGGGGGATTAGCAGGGAGGTGCGGTCCTGATTGGGGATTTCAACTGTTCCTGGCTGTACCTTCAGTCACTACTCTGAGCTGGATCTCCTGAGTGAAGCGTGGCCACACGGAAGGGGGTAGGCGGGTGGGGACCGAGACTCCCACAGGGCTGATTATTGTAGATTTTCTAGTCTCCAGGCAGGCCCCCTGCTGTACCTGCCCAGATGGACACAGAGTCCTCCCGGTCTAGAGCCCTGTAGGACAGGGAGCTCTACACATTTGGCTGTACGTAGGAATCACCTTGGAAGCTTATCAATAGTGCATATTCCTGAATTCCATTCTTAGATATCCCGAATCAGTAGGTGTGGGGCAGGTCTCGGGAGGTTGAGTGCCCCCAAGTTCCTAGGAATTCTAGGCAGGGTCCAGGGCTGCATTCTATAAAGTGCTCTTTCAATGTGTCCCCTTACATCTCCTATTTCTAAGGCTTCATCAGTGCCCCCCATTCCAATTTGCAGTTCTTACCCTCTGAGGTCTGTGAGAGGTAATCTGCTCCTCTCAAGTGCGAGGGAGCTCATCCAGGGAGGGACATCCCCAGGGGTCAGGACACCCCCGGGTTGGGTCTGCTCCGGAGAGGCCCTATTCCCACTCAACACAAACCCGGTGGGCACCCGCTCTGCGGCAGGCTCCCTGATGGGCTCTGGGTATCTGCAGCAACTCAGCTCCACATTCCCCAGAAACCTCTTTTTCTCCTAGAACCATTCCAATTCTTCAACCTGCATGAAATTCCAATTAGTAAGAGATTATAGTTTTCAGCAGGCTAGAATCCCACGACTTTGATGCACTCGGAAGGCGTGAGTTCATTCTCATCCCGCATTCCTGTAAGAAGCAGCAATCGTCATTAAGGAAAACAGAAGAGAGGCAGACACAGGCAGGGTAGCAGACTTCTGTTGGGCATGCTCAGTCTGCTTTGCCAGGTCAACCAGAGAACCCAGGCAGATTAGGCTGGGTTAGGCTTAGGCTTCTCGAAGTCCCCCGCTCCCTGACTGCTCACACCACTGCCTGTCAGGGGCTTTAGAGGAAGGAGGCTCATGAGGCAGCACCGTGATGCTTCAAGGTCTCCAGACAGGACAGGCTACATAATTTGCAGCACTCAGTGAAAAGTGACACAAGGCCCTGGTTTAAAAACTATCAAGAATTTCAAGGTGGTATCAGCAGAGCATTCAGCCAAGTCTGAGGACCTTCTGAGCCCAGGGCCCTGTGTACTGCACAGGTCACCACCCATGAAGTTGGGTGCCTCTGCCTGGGGAGCTTAGCATGAGTGACTGGGATCCTCAGCTCTCTCTTTCACTTCTGAACTCACTGTCCCGAGGTGTCCTCTTTCTGTTCCAGGTATGAAGATGAGATCAACAAACGCACTTCCACAGAGAATGAGTTTGTGGGGCTCAAGAAGGTAGGCGAGCGAGGATGAGCGCGTCCACACCCCGTTTCTGGGAGTGCTCCCACGGCAAGAACAGAGCCAGTTGCTCTGGGGCACAGAGGCGCTGTGCTGGGTGCAGAATTTACATTTTCCCTGACATTTTTGGGAATAAAGTGATGAAGGAAGCTGCTAGAAGTACACTGCCCTCGTGAAGATACCTTTAAATGCTACTGTAACTAAGGAACTGATTATTAAAGTGAACTCATCATAGACATTTCGTGGGCAGCATAAATCAAGGTTTTTCCTGTAAATGGACCCTGGAAGTTAACAACCAACAAATATTTGGCTCAGATTTAAACTAATCATCACAAAGATGAGGTAGTGAGAATATCCTCATTTCTATCCAGAAGGTTGAATTTTTGGTACTACGTAACCCAAGTCACTTAAATACTGTGATTTGTTCTATCCTAAAATTAGGTGGTTACTCTATGCCTGGCTAATATGCTTTGTATAGTGTTAAAGCATTGGGGTTTGACTGACCAAAGCGATTAAAAGAGAACCAAAATGGTTACCTTCATTTTAAAAGGAAGGGGAGAGGTCGCAAGAGGGGGGTTGCTGGAGGGGATAGAGGAGGGGCAAAGAAGAGCTGAAGGCGTAGGAAGGAGCCCTTAGGGGCGAGGGGACTGGAGGGTCATTCTTTTGTTCTGACGGCCCCTTCAGGATGTGGATGCGGCTTATGTGAACAAGGTGGAGCTGCAGGCCAAAGTGGACTCCCTGACGGATGAAGTCAACTTCCTGAGGACCCTCTATGATATGGTAATTCCTTGGTTTGCCGAGCTCCAGAGCCTTCCTGTCTGATCTTCTCAAACATGTGTCCCGAGTGTAACTTTAGGGGCCAGTCAAGCATCAGGACACTCACAAAGTCAACAATAGGGCTTGGAACTCACTTGTGCCCCGGCCAGGAAATGTTCGCTTAGCCAGAACAGACCTGGCACACAGGCCAGGGCCCTTCTCTGTCCTCAGCCTGTTTGTTCTCTGTCAGGCTTCTGCCCCAGTGTCACTGCTAGTCTCTTCATAATTCTCCTCCCTACTGACGGGCCATGGAGCCGCCACAGCAGAGCTTACTGGCTGATCCTTTCAGGCTGACAACCAGTTTATATGGGCATATTTCTGGCATCCTTTTAGGCTATAGCAGTATTTGAAATGCAAGCTCATTTTTCTAACTGTCCCACCTCTAGCCCATCTCTACCAGTAGAGGATTCCTGTACCTCCTGGGTCATATCCACATTTCTTGTAGGAGCTGTCCCAGATGCAGAGCCACGTCAGTGACATGTCTGTGGTGCTGTCCATGGACAACAACCGCCGCCTGGACCTGGACAGCATCATCGCTGATGTCCGCGCCCAGTATGAGGACATTGCCCAGAGGAGCAAGGCTGAGGCTGAAGCCCTGTACCAGACCAAGGTGGGAGCCCTCCCCTTGTCCCTATAGTCTAGTTTGAGGACCCAATGACCTTAATCTAGTGTGCATCCCCACTTTACCAAGCCATGTGGATTGGTTTGTCTGCTTTCAGCTCGGGGAGCTGCAGAACACGGCTGGCAGACACGGGGATGACCTGAGGAGCACCAAGAGCGAGATCATGGAGCTCAACAGGATGATGCAGAGGCTGCGGGCCGAGATCGAGAGTGTCAAGAAGCAGGTGGGGACGGGACTAATGTGGAAATCCTCAGGGTCTCCCGGGCTCTGGCGAGAAGGAGAAGCAGTAGCTGTGCCCCTCTGCCACGTGCTGTCTCTTCTTGGAGTCACACAGTTTCCGAGGATGTCTGTTCTCCCAGATGTTCCCCCGGAGCTTGGGCTTCTTGGAATGGTCCCCACGGGGAAATGCTGGCCCATTCCGTCTGCCCAGCAGATCTTACAACTGCCGTGCTGGCCTTAGATACTCAGCCCTCAGCGGGATCTGCCCTCAGTGAAGCTCCTGCTCACACTCTCCTCACACCCTGATGGCTGCTCTGCTTTAGTGGAATGAAGTGATTAAGAAAAGGAGTTTTGTTTTTTAACAGTCTTGCAAAAAAGATTAGAGACTAACCAGACCATTACTACCTTTACCGGCCTAGGAAAGAAAATCAGTGTTTCTTTTCTTGATGAGATATTGAGTTGATTTTAATGTGCCAAAGATGAATTAACCAATTGCAAAATTTACTTCTGTTTTCTGAGCATGCTCCACTGGGATTTCCAAGGAAGGGGAGGAAGAGGATGAAGGGATGCTGGATGGGGGAGGGGATCTCTCAGGAAAGGTGGAGTGTTTGTTTCCTGGTCATTATGCTCATTGATCTGCTACCTCCTGCCCCAGAACTCCAACCTGCAGACGGCCATTGCAGAAGCTGAGCAGCGTGGGGAGATGGCCCTCAAGGACGCCAATGCCAAGCTCCAAGAGCTGCAGGCTGCCCTACAGAAGGCCAAGGATGACCTGGCCCGGCTGCTGCGTGACTACCAGGAGTTGATGAATGTCAAACTTGCTCTGGATGTGGAGATTGCTACCTACCGCAAGCTGCTGGAGGGTGAGGAGTGCAGGTGAGTGGTCATGATTTTATTTATTTTATTTATTTATTGATTTTTGAGACAGAGTCTCACTTTGTTGCCCTCGGTAGGGTGCCATGGCAGCACAACTCACAGCAACTTTAAACTATTGGGTTCAAGCAATTGCCTTGCCTCAGCCTCCCAAATAGCTGGCACTACAGGCACCCAATGCCCTGCTTTTTTTCTAGAGACAAGGTCTTACTCTGGCTCAGGCTGGTCTTGAACTCCTGAGCTCAGGCAATCTACCTGCCTTGGCCTCAGTGACCTTTGCTAAGGAAGAAAGGGGGAAAGATGATACGAAGAAGAACACTCGGACAAAGGGCAAGGAGTCTTTTGAGTGGCAGGGTTAAGGATTTGAGTCCCACTATTTAGCATCAGTTAAGATCATCCAATTCTCTAATTTATCACGAATGTCAGGATTATATTATCCACCTCCCTTGATCTCCGTGCATTGTGTAATGAAAATCCTCTGGAGTTGTGACAAAGTTTTAGATCAGTGCTGTCCACTGGGATTTTCTGAGTTGACCAAATTGTTCTATTCTTGCGCTAGTACAGTAGCCACTAGCCACTCGAGCATTTGAAATGTGGCCAGTGCAACTGAGTAACCAAGTTTTACACCTAACTGATTTTAATTGCCTTCAATAGCTTAATGTGGCTAGCGATTACTATATGGGAAAGCTTGGTAGAGACAATGCTACAACCCATTGCTGCAGCTGAGTCTATAGAGGGAAATGGTTGACACATACTCTTGAAAAATAACATTTAGCAAGAGACAAAGGCTTATGAGTAGAAGTCAGATGCTAAAGGAGGGTCAAGAATTGAGAGCTCTGTCTGTGGACCACTCTCCATGCACCCTGGGCGCACAGCCTCTGTCCTCAGCCAGCTCACAATCTGACTGAGGCAGCAGGTCCCGAGTATGAGAAGAAGGATTTCTTATGAGTCTCTATGGAGAAGAGTGAGAGTGAAGATGGTGTTAGTGTATTGAGAGCCATGGGGCGAGGCAGGAGTGGTTAACACCAGTGGGCACATGGCGGCCAGGTGGGCAGACACATTCTACGTCCGCTCAGATATGGGGGCATGTCTGCTCTGTGAATAAGGCATAGGAAGCTGGGCAGTGTGAGGGGGACATTTCCCATCATGTGTGGAGTTGACACTCTACCAGATTTTCTCCACCTTGAATAACCACCATCACCTCCTCATCTCCCCAGGAGGGCTCATTGGGGAAGGCTTCCTGGAAAAGCGAAGTTGGGAGTAAACTGGGGCAGGGAGAAGAAGAAAGAGAAGGGCCTGCTAGGGTGGGAAGATGGTCTCAGTAGGGATGGGAGGTGAGGACAGGCTAACTAAGTAGGGGTTGGAGCTGAGTAGTTTGCCTGGAGTAATCTTTAGGCTAAGGGAAAAAGGGTAGGAAGATGGAGCCATGGGGTGTGGTTGGTAAAGGTACTGGAAGTCTCAACCCCTGAAGCAGCCCCAATTTGGGGGAAGTTAAGGTCATGGAAACAGGTTTGAAATGGTCTTTCTTCTTCCAAGAGCCTGACCCTTAGTAGGGCCAATGAGAGGGTATGGCTCCCGGGTTGTGAACCCTCAGCTCTGTGACTATTCACTCACTGCAGAAATAATTCACATCTCCTCTTCCTTTCCAGGATGTCGGGAGAGTGTCAGAGTGCTGTGAGCATTTGTAAGTAACTCATTCAAAAACTTTCCCCTAGAGATGTAAAAAGGGCTAGAAGCAGCCTCACCGACTGACTTTCAGAAAAGAGGCCTGACCCATTCAAAGAGGCCAGGTCACCTGAAGGCGTCTAGGGTCTCAGGCACGGCCACCGCTCTGCCCCTAGTGAAAGTGGCAATATCTTAGTCCAAAGCTGAAAACCCAGTGGTCTTGGGGAGTGCCCTAGGTTGGAGAAGCTGCAATTTTTGTGGATACTTCTGGTTCTGGTTCTGGGAAAGGGCACCCCTTGCTGTTTGCTAACAGAGACATCAGAGGAATTTAGCACCTTTCATTAAGTCACAGCCAAGCAGGGCAGGGTTACAGACGTGGCCCCCCCGTGTGCCAGGCATCCCTCCTGAATCGAGTGTCTGTCCTTCTGCAGCCATGGTCAGCAATGTCTCCAGCACGAGCAGCAGCACCGGTGGTAGCCACGGAGGCTTTGGAGGGGTCAGTGGCGGCAGCAGCGGTGGCTATGGAAGAGTCAGTGGTGGCAGCAGCAGCAGCAGCTACAGAGGGGTCAGCAGCGGTAGCAGCAGCGGGGCTTACCAGAGCGGCAGCAGGCTTGGTGGTGCGGGCAGCAGCTCTGTGAGTCAGGGTGGAGTGGGCCCCTCTGGCAGCATCCAGACCTCCGGAGGCAGTGGCTACAAGTCCAGCAGTGGAGGCAGCACCAGTGTCCGCTTCTCCCAGACCGCCAGCTCCAGCCAGCACTACGCCAAGTGATGGATCCTCTGGGCCACATTTCCACACCCGCCTGCTTCCCTCTCAGCCCACAACAGCGCATCCCACCCTCTGCCTGGCATCGGTAGATACACGCGGTGCAACCACGCTTTCTCTCAAGTTCCCTGGACAAGGGGCTGACCTCCTGGCTTCTCCATCCTCCCCTGGGCCTTGGGGGTCCAGCTTCTAGTCTGGGATGATGATGCTCCCGGAAGAGTCCCTGTGTCCCTTACTTTGGACAGCAACACCTGAACCCAAGCCAGTTTGGGCTTTCCTGGCCTGGCTCGTTCCCACTCAGGCATCTCTCTTTCTCCCTGGGAGCCCGTGGTCTGCAGCTGGCACCTCTCAGGACCACTCGAGGAGGGAAGTGCGTGGGGACAGTGCTGAGAGGGATGGTCAGCATCTCCACACTGATTCCCAGGGAGCCTTCCGCACATCTGGGCATCACATCCCAACTCACTTCTGTCCCCTAATTCCTTGAGCTGTGGATCTTCTGGTGATGAGTGTGTCATACTTTCTTCTCTCAATAAATTGCACTGTATTTCAGATTCTGGTGTTTGGTTTTCATTCCAAAGAGTCACAGAATAGATCAAGGCCCCAAAGTAAAGGGAGATTAGGCAGGGTGGCGGTCTTCTGGAAGTTCAACATTGGGTAGAAAGACCACTGAACAGCCTGGCTTCTCCTTTCCATTTGGCTGGGCTCCTGCGATAGGTCTGCTTTAGAGTATTTACGTTGTGTAAGTGGAGACTTTCCTCACTGCCGAAGTGGTCATGCCATCCAGCCTGAGCAGGCCTCTGTGATCCAGGCTTGAAAGAAGAGGGTTCTACAGTTCATTAAAGGAAGTGATCCCACTGGGACTTTAGCTTTTTTGCTCTACTCAGCCAGACACAGAATCAATTATTTTTCTGCACACAGCTCCTGGGATCTGAAAGGGCAAGGTTGCACAAGTTTTGAGGCAAGTTAAAAAATAAGACAGAAGAATGAGCAGATGGAGACACAGTGTTGCCTTCATTACCAACAAAGCAGAGATTGGCACTGTACCTTATGCCTTGGGTGGAAAGGGTTTCCTATTACAGGACCTCAGGGTTACAGAAAGGGTTTCCTATTACAGACCTCAGGTGCTCAATTTCCTACCTGGGCAGAGGCAGCACAGGGCCACTGCAGCCTTCCCTGGAGGGTCAGACCACTCATGGTAGGGGCATGCAGAGGACAGCAGAACACAAGCTCATTGAGGATAGCCAGTGCCTAGAGAAAGAGGGGTGTTGCTGTGCACGCCCAGCAATTCCTTCCAAAGTCACTAATCAGGCAAGAGAGTGGGTGGGAGGGTGACACCAGAAAAGCTCACTCTAGGTGGATGTGAAATTAGGAATAGGGATAATGTGTGCCTGCCCTTACACCAGCATTTCCACCATTCTCAGAAAGTTGAAACCTGGCTCGGCGCCTGTAGCTCAGTGGCTGGGGCGCCAGCCACATACACCAGAACTGGCGGGTTTGACCCCAGCCCAGGCCTGCCAAACAACAATGACAACTACAACCAAAAAATAGCTGGGCGTTGTGGTGGGCTCCTGTAGTCTCAGCTACTTGGGAGGCTGAGGCAAGAGAATCGCTTAAGCCCAAGAGTTGGAGATTGCTATGAGCTGTGATGCCACAGCACCCTACCAAGGGTGACATAGTGAGACTCTGTCTCTAAATAAATAAATAAATAAAAAATAAAATAAATAAAGCTAAAACCTGAAACCAGGGAGGACAGGGTAATGAGACAGCCACTGAGGGAAACTGGGAAATTGAAGGCTTCAGGGCGATGACATTAGATTCTGTACTCCTCCCCACCCCCAACCAATCTCATCTGCATGCTTGTAAGCGTGGAAGATACTAATTTGTAAGTCACCATAGGTCAGGGCCAGACTCATGAGAAGGCATCCACGTGTATATTTGTCTGGTGTCCAAGGAGAGCACCAGCACCTGTTTTTCATATTTCTGAGCTTGAGTTCGGCCTTGATCTCCAAAGTGTAGCAGCTCTGGCCTCAAGACTTGGAGCAGACAATATTGTAAAATTCCTACACTTGAGAGTTGAATAAATACTTGCCTATCTTTCCAAGGCCTATGGGCAGGAGGCAGCTTCTTTTCCCACCTACCCTTGGCCCAGCTCCGGGTACTCTGAGCAGCAGCAGCAGTTCGGAATTGCTCCTCTTACGGGTCTCGTAGAGATGCTGCAAGAAACATGACCAACCTCTAGGAAAACACTGGGGGCTTAAGGCTGACTTTCCTGGCTCAACCCAACTTCTTGCCAGACGTAGGCACAGCAGAGTTTGGGGACAGCTGGTTCAGTCTCTTCATCCATCTGCTCCATGTGTGTTGAGAGCTTGGTCCCGGGTGTTATCTCAGGGCCTTGCTTCGTGGGTGGGGATGTGCGCCTGCCCTGCCCAGTGAAAGTCTGGTGGTCAGCTGAAAGAATGAATAGAGATGAGCAAGGAGAGTGGGACCTCCTTCCCCCAGCTGAGTGGAAGATGGGACAGCTCACATTCCAAGGCAGGATGGAGCTGAAAGTTTGTGGTGAGGGCCCAGGACCATCTCTTGAACTCTCATGAGAGGGACGGTAGAGGGAGCTATCAAAGGAGGTAGTGGAAGCCTTAGGATACTTAGAATTAGGGGAGGAGATGCATCAGGAAAGGCATGTTGGAGAGGAAGCCTGGAGCTGGCTTGGGAAGGAAAGCGCGTCTGGGCAATATGGAGGAAGGTCAAGGGGACAGTGTTTAGCTATCCACAGCGAATCCTAGCAGAATTCCAGGACTAGCATCATGTTCCGTGTTCCTGACACAGGCTGGGACTTAACCCTGTACCAGGGGGCAGGACAGTGGGACCTCCCCAGTGAGGGCATTATGTCTGAGGCTAGGCTAAAGGCTGGGGAGAAGGGAGCAGTCTAAGCCCAGCAGAACCTGGCAATCCTGAGCTAAGCCTTGCTGAATCCTACAATCCATCTCCCATTGGAAGACAGAACTCAAGAGCTCCTTGCTTTTGAAAGCAGCCAGAGTGGGTAGAGTAAGTCTTTATCATTGTGGAATGGTCAGAGAAGTGACGGGAGCCTGACTGAATTGATACTTGAAACCCTATCAAATGTCTTTAGGATTAAAATATCTGTCTCCTAGTGGCCACTGCTTCTTTATTTTCCATCCTTTATCTTATATTCTTTATCCTTCACTCACCTCCCTCTCCTTCTAGACATCTTTTCCTAAATTAAAAGGGCAACGTATACTTATGGCAAATATGCCTAAAATGTAGCAAAATAAAAGAATAAAATAAAGATCGCCTGTAATTCTACCAGCCTGTGACATTTTTCTACATTCATGCATGTGCACGCAATATGTATTTTACAGGGCAGGTTCTTTTACATACTGCTTCCTAACCTGATTTTTCACTTAATCTATTATGTCATTTATCTATTTGGTCATCCAACAACTAGACTGAGTGCCTATTATTTTCCAGATACTGTGCCAGGCCCAAAGATAGAGTGGGGAACCCAGGTAGTTTCTGTCTCCATGGAGTTTACAATCCAGCTGGGAAAAAATGTACATTTTTCCATAACAACAAATGTAGATGGAGATCATCATTTTCCTTTTCATTTGAAGATTCTCATTTTTATTTAACAAGCAAAATCAGTTGGTGCCCGTAGCTCAATTGGTAGGGCGCCGGCCACATACACCCCGGCTGGTGGATTCAAGCCCAGTCCGGGTCAGCTAAACAACACGGGCAATTGCAACAACAACAAAAATAGCCGGGTGTTGTGGCAGGCACCTGTAGTTCCAGTTACTTGGGAGGGGGAGGCAAGAGAATCGCTTAAATTTAAGAGTTTGAGATTGCTGTGAGCTGTGACACCATAGCACTCTACTGAGGGTGATGTAGTGAGACTCTGTCTCAAAAATAAAATAAAATAAAAAGCAAGAGCAAAGGTACACATTGGAAATTAAACTATTATTTTTTCTTCCTTCTAGAGGTTTTCTAGTCAGTAATATTCTTTTTTTTACTTTTTTTTTTATTGAATCATACCTGTGTATAATAGTTCAATCATGGATTACAGTGTGCATGCTTCATATTAATCAGTAATATTCTTCCAAACATTTTACTAAGTTGAAGCCAGACAAATGACTTTGGTTACCTCTGAAACTCTGTGCTATCTCCCCGTGCTCAGGCTGAGCTAGACCAGTTACCATTTTATGGTAGGAAAGATTCTGATGGGATGAAAGCGCTGGAATTGCAAACCTTGAAGAATCACATTTTTAGCAAACTCATTCCCTCTCTAACAAACTGATTTATAAAGAAAGGATTTTAAGCAAACTTGGACAAATGCACTTAACAAGCTATAAGAAAAAGATACCTTTCCGTTGCTTTCCAGCACACAGCAGAGCATATCTCCACTGGTATCCAGTAAAGAGAAATTTCAATAAGGAAAACATTTTTGACTTCATAGCATTGACAACTAAAAAGAATACATCGTTTAATACTTGGATCTTTAAGCAGCTAATCACAGAAGTTCTAATATTAGATCTATTGTATTAGCCTGTGTATTCATCTATAAAAATAATTTTTCAAAAATGATGCTTAAAACATGCTTCTCAAGAAACGTTCTTCTCAAGAATTAGCAGAAGACAGTCGTAAGGCTAGGAGTTGATTTTCACCTGTATCTTTTGGTTAGGAACATATATTTCAGTTGATTCCCACAGCCAAGACTGGCCATAATTTTCCCATTATAGTGAGTAGAAAACAGGAGCTTTAGAAATTTCAAGAAACGGGCAGCTGATTGGAGTAACACCTGAATAAATACTCCCAGACAGTCAGAAACCCTTACTGCTGAACCACTGGGGTTGAAGGACTGAATCTCTTAGCCAAATGGAAGGGCTGTGAGTGAGCACATGAAAGATTGGTGCCAAGCCTGCCTGTGGTATTTGGGACAGGGAGGGTTTGTGATGTTAGTATTTTTCAGGTTGCTAACATGGGATGATGCATGCTGAGGAGAGGGGTCATCCAGGTGAAATGCTTGACAAAAATACCACCCAGAGTAGTTTGACTCCAGCTATGCAGGAGACAGGGGTCTACTTTGGTAGGAGCAGTGGGGTTACCGAGTACGAGAAAGTGTTTCGGAAAAGCAGAGGGCCCCGAAGGGCCAGGGAATTATCTTTTTCAGCCATAAATACTTAACATTAATGAAGACCTTCAGAGTCAGTCTTTCTAAGTCGCATTCTCCTGTCATTACAGATTCCTTTCTCAGCCTATTGGGTCTGTGATGTCCATGGAGGAGGGAGTTAGTGCTGTGGAATGTTAGGGCAGTCAGGGTTTAAGATGTTTTGCACAATGAAGTCACCACAGCTTCAAAACACGGCTTCAATCCAGTCCCCGGTTTTCTTTGCTGTGTAGTCTGGAAACATCTTTTTAAATGTCAGAAAGTCATAAATGTGAGCAGCGATGAAAGGTGTAAATGGTGGCGCCCAGAGACGAGGCCACAGTGGGAGTGGAGAACTATAGGTCAGCTTTATTAAAAGGGGCAGCCACCCGCCTGGGCAGTGCAAAGATGGTATCTGTGCCCAGAGCCAGCTAGAGCTTCCAAATTCCATAGCTTCAACCCAATTCCTACTACTCCCCACACCCTCTCCTAATGTGCCCCAAACCTGAACAGCCCTATCAACACCATCTCATCTCACTGAGGACAACTACACCCTATCCAGCCAGAAGCAATTTCAGAAGACAGACCATCATCCCCATTACCCCTTTTAAGAAGAATTGGGAATGTCGAAGGGGCCGAATGCAGCAACACATGAACCTTTCTCCTGTTTCTCCTCCTCTTCCTCCTCCTTCTCCTCCTCCCCTTCTAAGACAAAGACACAAGGATCTGTCTAGGCAAGCTGTGGAATTTGCCTACCCTCTATGCCCCTCGAATACAAGGGATTTCTCACGTCGCCCAGGTGCAGACTCCATTTTTGTACTGCCCAGGTGGGTCACCCTCCCCTTTCAATAAACCTGGCCTGAATATCTCCACTGTGGTCTCACCCCTGAGCTCCTGAGCTCTGCAGCTGAATGCTGTTGTGATGGAGGCAGATCAAGTTACATGAATATTCCTCCCTTTGTTTAGCCTATAATGAAGCCAGCCATGGTCTCTCCTTCCTTGCAGGTATGAGGATAAGGTATGTCCCCAAAGGAAATGGGACATGGGACCTGTTCTATTCTGCAGGAACAGCTAGCCCCTGCTCTGTCTGTGGAGTAGACTCTATAGTTTCTGAACAAACCTCATTTTCCGTGTATGCTGTTGGCTTGCTTCTGCATTCTTTCTTACGTGAAGCCAAGGGCCCACTTGGACTTCAAGTGGTTCCCAGCACTGAGAGTTGTTTTCCCTTGTCTAAATTACTGAAATTGCAGGATGACTTAGAGTTTTTGAATTATATGGTCAAATTGCTCTCCAGAAAGATGGTACTGATTCAAACTGTTACAGGTAAAAGGTATAAGACTTCCTGTTTCCCCACAGTCTTATGAACACTGTGTGGTATTCTTTTTAAGGTTTTTGACACTTTTCTCAGTTTTATTTTCATTTCTTCAATCACTAATGAGGCTGAGCATTATAAATATGCTTATTAGCTATTTAATGTTCACTTTTTGTGACTGTATCTCTTCATTTCTTTTTTTTTAAGAGACATGGTCTTGCTCTGTTGCCCAGGCTGGAGTGCAGTGACATGATAATGACTCACTGCCTTGAACTCCTGGACTCAAGAGATCCTCTTACCTCAGACTCCTGAATAGCTAGACTACTGTGTGTCATGTGTCCAGCTAATTTTTAATTTTTTGCAGATATAGGGGTCTCTCTGTATTGTCCAGGCTGCTCTCAAACTCCTAACCTTAAGAGATCCTCCTGCCTGGCCTCTCAACTGCTGGGATTACGGATGTGAGCCCCTGTGTCTGACTTCTTCCTTTGTTTAGTCCATATTCTCCTTCAGGGGTCATTTTGTTTTTCTTAGTTATCTGTATGTGTTCTTTTATAGATAAAAAACTAGCTATTTATATGTAAAATATATTATAAAAATGTGTTATAAATGCAGGTCTCCATGAAACAAATATTATATTCAACTCTTGCATGATATGATAACCAATGACACACCCTTATTGGCCATCTACTGTGTGATCATGCTTGTGGTAGGTCTGAGGTCATATGATCTACCAGCTTTTGAGCAGAAAGGGATAATTAATGATATGTCTCAACCTTAACTTCAGCTGAGGCTGTCCAGGACAGATTGAATTATTTAAACTATGCCTGGATGGTCTTTAGTTCTGGATATTGCTAAAGAGACAAAGACAAGCTAGAACCGGTAAGGAGAGGGTGACTTGGATGAAAAGGGTTTTACACCGATGTCATATAGTGATCATTGATAAGACTGAGGAAAAGTCCCTCGAGGGGGCCCAGTGACTATCCTCTACACCATGAGCCTGCAGTCTCCATCTTGTCTTGCTTTTCTTCTTGCCGGAGGTGCTGGTGTTGGTGCGCCCTCTTTCTCTGGGGAGACAGATCCTTGTGCCACCAAGCTCCTGGCAAGTCACCAGTGGCCAGTCCCATCTATCCCAGTTCCATTGTGTGTTTCTGCATTGGGATGAAGAGGCAGCCCCTCTCTTCTTGGTTGTCTGAAGCAAGGAATTCAACAGTGTGGGACTCACTTAGTGGTCCAGAATCCTACCAATTTACAATTGGACCAGGATTAATACCTTGTGGGGATATTAAGAATAGAGTAGCAAGGACAGCACCTAACCCAACATGGGGGAGAAGTTAGGGGTTAACGGGATGGCAGGGACGTAGGGCCAAGTATGCAGAGGAACCACCTCCAAAATCATGCCTGCAGTGATGAGTCTACACAGTGGGGCGAGGCTAAGAGAGAACAGAAGAAGGACCAGTCCCTCGGGATTAGGGGCCTGTAGTAGCATTCACTTCCTCGGCTACTGTGGTTGGCTCCTGACTGCTCAGAGAAGAATGTCTCTCAAGGCCACGAGCGGCCTTGCCTCAGACTATGAGCCCTCCCCAAGGGCAGGTCCAGTCTTCCATGGGATTGGTGATACCTTTGCTGTGGCCAACCCAACCACGTGGCCTCAGATCTGCTTCATTTGTACCCTCAAGCATTGATTCTAGAAGAACTCTCCAACTAACTTCCCGCATATGAATGTCCATTTCCACAGCTGGGAGGGAGCCCACCAGCAGGTTGTTTGACTCGGATTTGGATGGGGAGTCTGCCTCAATTCTGGTAAGAGATAGTACCCTGAGAGCATGAAGAAGACTCTGGGATCCTTGAAGACCCTGGAGGTAAAAGACCAGGATGGTGGGCAGCCTACTGTATGTACAGAAGATTTTGTGAGAAAATTCTGCAGGGATTCTGAAGGGGGTGGGCTTCTCCAGCTTGCTGCCCTCCTCCAGTTCATTGAAATAATGACTCCAGTTAGCCCATCCCCGGCTGACAGAGATAATCTCCTAACTGTCCTCCCTGCCTCTGGGCAGCTCTAGCTGGCCCTCCACATTCCACTTTTACTGGCAACTGGGGCGAACAATTAGCAAATGCATGTATTAGAGCTCCTTCCTCACTCCCACTGTTAAGACGAGTCATGTGGTTGTTGTAAGCCTAGGTGTTCTGCCTTATTAAAGCTGGGGTTACTCACAGTCGGGGCCGAATAGTGCAAGTTTGAATGCCCATACATTTATTTCATGCGTAGTTTGCCCTGAGAGATTGGTAATTAAGATAAAGGCCCTGCCATTCTAATAACAGCATGCCACCCACTGACCTTAGCCTCACCTTATCCGGGGAATGTTCACAAGCAGCCCTGCTCCAGGTCAGCTACCATCTCCCAGGATAAACACCTTTCTCTGTGCACCTGTGCACATGCCCTTGGCTCAGCTGCTCCCCGAGCATGGTCTCTCCTTCCCTGCAGGTATGAGGATGAATTTATCGAGCACTCAGAGGCTGAGAATGACTTCATGGTTCTGAAGATGGGCAGGGCAGTGAAGCTGTGCAGGGAGGAGATGCAGCCAGGAAGGGGGGAATGGTGGCACCTTCTCATGGGTGTGAGGCTGGTTAGCACTTTCTCCAGAACTGGATTTCTAAGCATTGTTCTGTCACTGATGGTCAAAACCGAGAGTAGTGCCTGCCTCAATGCTGAACCTGTACTCCGAGGGTTTTCTTTCTGGACCTGAAATATCTCCCAAGTGTGTTTGGCTTACCAGTTGCAAAACTGCTTTGAGCCCTTCATTATACCAGTTCTCTGTCAAGCTATTGGTAACTACCACTATAATCATCCAAGCCATAGCAATTAGTAATAACACACCTTCTCTAACACTGAGCTCAGCTGTCAAATCTCTCTACTGCAATGTAAGGTCTGGTGTAAGTGATTTTTGCTCCCCTAACCATGTAAACATGCTGGCAAGATTATTAAGTGTGTGTAGCATTGACGTGAAGAAGACCTATTCCCTGCTTGCTGTTTTCAGAATGTAGATCCTTGCTACACAACCACAGTGGATCTGGAAATTAAAACGGAAAGTCTGACCAGTGAGGTCAACTTCCTGAGAGCCCTTTATCAAGCTGTGAGGACTTTTAACTTTCCCTTTAGGGTGGGAGCCACACATGGGGTGTCAAATCTTGCTTGATTCTGCTTCGTTTGTGAAATCTACAGGCAAACACTTGCAGAATCTTTCCCATCTTTATCCATATTCTTCCAATGTTTCTCCTATTTTACCCTCTTTCCCTCATTGCGGCTCACTTTCTTCCTTTCTCCTTCCCAAGGCTCAGGGTACCTAGCAGTTCCCACCATTAGAACCCCCACATAGAGAGCATCCCAAAGGGATCTAAGAGGAGGGGTCAAGAGGAGAGTACAGGTAACCCCTCTTTGCCTGCCTGATAGATCCCTGCTGCCAGCAGGTCACTGCCTTGTCACCTTCCTTTCTCTTCACTGAGATTTAGCTTCCTCAATCTCATCCCTGGTTATAGTTGATGTTAGGTCAGGCATCCTAGAAAGATAGTGACAACTGTCCAATGGTGTGCCTCTGTGTGCTTGTGGGAGTATAACCAGGTCCTGCTGGAATCTAGCAGTGTGTCTGCAGTCCTGTCCATGGACAATAACTGGCACTTGGACCCAGACAGCATCGTTACTGAAGTGAAGGTGCAACATGAGGAGATCACCGAGGACAGCAAGGCTGAGGCGCAGGCTCTGTACCAGAACTAGGTAAATAAGAATCGCTGCGTCAACCTGGACCCCAAGAGCCTTTCTTAGGGCCTTTGTCTCTCCACCTCTGGCTCTTCCTTGCACCCTCTTTCTGGCTTTCCTCTGCCGCCCATTCTTCAGATAGGGATCGGCACGCACTGGGCCTTTGACAGTCAGGGTGTGGCTGAACATCCATTCTCTTTACACCTGTGGTCAATCACACTTCTAGCAGCAAGAATATTGGTACTGGGGGTAGCAGCAGCAGAAGCGGTAGTGGCTGGGCCCACAGAGGTGGTCAGGGAGTCCCAGGGGACTGTTGGGAAGGGTGTGCAGTCCAGAAGCACAACCATCTGCATGGATTAGAGTCCTGGACTCAGCAGCGTATTCTTGCCCTCCTCGGCCAGGATCATGCAGGTCGCTGCCAGCAGTGGCCAGTGCTCCTGCATCAGATACTGAGCTTGAGCCCTGATAGGCAGGTGCAGAAACTTGCCCTTCCGCTCACCACACATCAGTGATAGATCCCTTCTCATCAGGGCTGGTGACATCATAATCTCATCCCCTTGGGGGTTCTAACCCAAGTCAAGAAGGGATTCAGAAAGATGCTGTCAAGTTAAGGGATTGGCCCTTAGCCCACCACCTACCCCAGTGTGCCTTTCTGTTTCCTTATAGAGAAGCTCTGCTTTGCTTCCACACAGCTCTGTTTTTTTCTCCATTAAACTACGATATGTTATTCTGCATTTTGGTTCTACGTTTTGTAGAACAATAGAGACGTGGTGCTTTCTAAATCAGAGAGTGACAGACACTTTTCAGAAAGTTATGTTAGCAGCTCTTTGTGGAGTGACTGGGAGTGAATGGGGGCACTGAGGGGGTGTTTGCCGTTAAGAAACCTGGGTTACTCTCTGCAACCTGCCTGATTGCCATGATATGCTTTGATTTTTCTCAATCAGGACCACATCTCGAGGTGGGCACATTTTTCTCACAGGCCTCAGTGGTCCTTGCCAGATGTAACTGCACTGCTCAGTCAGGGTCACTGGGTCTTTCTCACCTCTCCCCTTGGGGTCTTTGGGCAGGAAAAGTGTGGTCAAAAGCTGCCCATGTATCCTCCTTCCTTACGCTTTAAGGGCAGCCGCCCTCTCCCCAGCAAGATTTTGTCTACAATATTCCACATCTGCTCAGAAATTGTTCTGAAAACTTCACATATAACTCATCCAATGTTCACAACTATCCTGTGAGGTAGGTATGATTATCCTTATTTTACAGATGTGGAAAAGGAGATATACAGAGGTAAGGGTTACCTCATGTCTCAGCTCAGTTTAGAAGTGGTAGAGCCGGGATTGGAACATGGGTAGTTGGGTCCCAGAGTTCCTGCTTGAAACTTCCATACCATGCTAATAACACATCCATAGTAACACATGCACTTCTTCGTATTAGCGTGTGGTTTTGTGTGTGTGTGTGTATTGGGGGGGAGAGTGTTGGTGTTTCTGGTCTTTGATGGCAGAGGCTTTCTTTTAATTTTTTTTCTAATTAATGTAGGGGATTCATTGAGGGTATAAGAAATCGGGTTACACCGATTGCATTTGTTAGGTAAAGACCCTCTTACAATCGTGTCTTACCCCCAAAAGTTGTGGCATACACCAAGACCCCACCCCTCACTCCTTCCCTTTTTTTTTTTTAAATTAAATCATAGCTGTGTACATTAATGCAATCATGGGGTACAATGTGCTGGTTTCATATACAATCTGAAATATTTTCATCAAACTGGTTAACATAGCCTTCATGGCATTTTCTTAGTTATTGTGTTGAGACATTTATATTCTGCATTTAATAAGTTTCA
>CAUYON010169197.1:0-11929 GCA_963573935.1 Arctocebus calabarensis
AAATATCATGAACGGTATGTCAATCAGGTTGATAAAATATCTCAGATTGCATGTGAAGCCCCCACACTGTACCCCATGGTTGAACTAATGTACACAGCTATGATTCAAAAAAATAAAATAAAATATTATAAAAAAAATAAGTAGAAAAAAATTCAATAAACATTGTGTTTTTAAAAGAAAAAAGAAAGTGCCCCAACACACAGGGGTAGGCCCCAGGAACTTTCTAGGATGTGTGATCCACTCCATGGCCATAGCTGATTTGTCCCAGCATAGACATCTGACCTAAACCAGACCCATCAATTTCCCTGACCCAGCAAATTAAAATTTGGTACCAAGAGACACTCAGAAATGTGGGGACTTGGGCAACTTAAATGACAAAACCTAGACAAGGCCCAAGGTCACCCCCTTAATCTCTCTAGAACTGCCCTGGTCTTGCTCCAGCCATGGACTAGGCGCTCAGAACCTCCTTTCTAGTCTCTGAACTTCACCAGTAAGCCTTTCTTTATGTCCCAAAGGTGCAGCCAAAGCAGAATCTTCTCTGCCTGCCCAGACAGCTGCATATGTCTGACAGTTGATGTGGCCACATGTACTCTCAGGCTGCAAAAGGAGAGCCCCCAAAGGAGTCTAGGCTCCTGTGACAGCCATGCACTGGAGAGGCAGCACATCTTTCGCCTTATGAGACAAATTTCTCACAGAAAGTTACCTTGGGGAGAAGAATTCTCAAATCCACTCTTTCCCTCCACCCCAGGACCTCTAGAGGTAGAGCTGCAAAGGAGGCTCGTACCTCACCCTTAGATGGAGACAAGTGGCTCTCTATCTGTCTCTGTACTTGTCCTCAGCAGGCTTTGTGCCTAAAGAGCGTGAGAGGAGCAGGTGTCCCCAGGCAGAGCCTCCCTCTGTGGCTGGGGGGATGGGGCAGAAAACACCTGGCATCTGAGGCTTTGGGACGGCGGGGTGGGGTGGGGGGGCAGGGCTCACCACTAGGTAAGCAGCTCCCTCTGGGGACAGGAGCTCTCCACCCCTAAAGCACCAGGGGTTTGTTCTCGAACCATCTGCTCCAGCCTGGCCTCTCCACCTTCCTCTAGCATTGGGCTGGGAGGTTTGATTTTATGAGAGATTCCCCTTATGACGTGGGGCACATGAGTTACCAGGACTGTCATCTGGGGTGAATTCCACCAGGGCCTCCTTGGGCCAAGGTGACGAGGCTGTCCGTGTCCGCACTCGGCTTCCGCAATTCTGGGGCCTCCCCAGAGTGCATCCAACTCATGAGACCTGGGCGTGAAAGGTCCAAAAAATGCCCTTGATCCTCCCAAATTATCTTGTTATTGTTTTCCTTCTCTGGATTTTGTTATCGTTGTTGCTTTTGTTACTTCTCTTTTTTTTTAATTTTAAATAAATAAGCTTAAGTTTATTCACATCTTCTGGTTCCAGCAGAGCTCTAGTGCCACAACCCTGCTTGCTATTGGTCAAATTCACCTATTAGTCTTTTGACGTGAGCCAGCTTGTTATGAAGATATGCGCACCTGTACTTTTCTTCGTGGTAATTGGGACTAGACTGTTTGATCTTCTTATATTTTTGTAAGACTTCTTCACGGACATACTGATACTCTTTTGAACCCGGAGAGAGGCGCTTTCTCTGTGCATCTAGTTTGATGAATCTCCTGGCTACAGTCTCCATCCTGGCACGCAGAGCTCTGTACTCGTCATCCTCAGCATTGAAGTTGTCCTTGTAGTTCCGGCGTTGCTCCTAGGAGACGATAACGATGTATTTTATCAAATAATCTGGGAGTTGAATGGTTGACGGTTCCGTGGAGGCAATGCAACCCTCTTTAATCCTCCACTGGAACGCGGACGGGAGTCACTCAGCTGGGCAATTTCCTCTTCTCTTTGGTCCTCCTCCTTGTCCTCGACAGTGTCAATGTCCTGCTTTTTGATTTGGTCTTTTTCCTTGTGTTTTTTAGACCTCTTTTTAGATTTTTTGTGAGAGATCAAATGGTTTTCTTCCATAGGCTTTGGACACTTTAGTAGATCTGAACTAGGGGGTAAGGTTTCTGGAGAAGTCCTAGAGGTATACTTGTCTTGCTGGTCCTCATAGATATTACCGTTCTGACTAAAACTGTCGACAGGCAGGTCCTGAGTCCCCCGGCCTTCTGAAGTGCTAGGGGAATTGGAGTTAGAATTTACAATCTGGAGAGAATGAGAGACAGGCAGAAGGGTGGAAGGCAGCAGCTGCAGGGGGCAGTGGCAGGCCTGCAGTGGACTTTTCATTGGTGGTGTTCAAATGACCATTTAGTGTTGGCGGTACCCTGTTCATCAAGTGAGATATTCGAGCTTTTTTACTCATTGATGGATCAATAAAATCTGAATCCTAAAGACGTTTCTGAGGAGAAGATACTGCGTCTCTGCTAGAACACACTGGAGATTCTGAGCGGCTGGTGCTGGCAGCATTCTGAGATGGATTCAGTTTTCTGGAGAGCGCTGACTCCAATGATCGTCTGTCTATTTCATTGGACCCAGGCCAGTCTCTCTGAAGCTCTTTAAAAACGTAATCCTTTAAGGTATCCGAGAGGTCCTTGGGATTTGGATTGGCTACCTGTTGCAGAATTGCTCCCAGGGAGTTCTTGTCTTTTTGACTGACGCCATCTTTTTGGAATCGAGTAAGCAGCTCAGGTTTCTTGTAGGCCTTCAGGGCCAGTAAATGAATCACCCTGTGCCTATGTGGTCGCTGAGAGACACTGCTGCTGCCGTGTGGCTTTCGGATTGTGTTGGCAGGGTCCATGGGGGTGACCTTTTCCTCTCGGGTACTGCATCTGAGACAGCTTGAGGTGCTTTCCGAATTTACACTCTTTTCCCTACATATGGTCCCCCCGGTTTGATAACTTTTGTGCTTCGGTTGCGGGATTCCTCTTCTGCCAGGGTCATGTTTTCTCGTGTCATCTGATACGAGTCATTTGTCGCACACGCTGTAATTTTATCTCATATAAATCCCAGGCAATTGAGCTGAGAGGCTCCGGAGCTGGAGGAGGTTTGCTGGGTGCAGTCAAAGCTGCCCTGAGGGTTGTCTTTGCCCACATTGACAAAGCCAAATAGAAGTTAAAGTTATGAACTTCATTGACAGGATCATTTCTGGGAAGTTTAACAAGCCCTTGAAGTCCTTGGAACTGAATCAAAGGCTGAAAAGGAATTAAATTCTTGTGGCTCTGGTACGTCTCCAGCGCCCGGATCGCCGCCTCGGTGAGCTTCACATGCAGTACGGTGATGTTGTCCTGCCCCAGCGCTGCTCCTTCCGCTGGCCTGCTGTCCCCCCTCCACCCAAAGCCATCTTAAACTCCCCGGGGTGCAGCCGCTGCCACAGCTACGGCCATCCTGCTGCTGACGTACTGTCATATACTGTGCGCAGCCAGACCTCGGGCTGCTTTTGTTACTTCTTTAAATAAAATCACAGCGAGAAGGAAATGAACAGCGAGTAAGTTAACACTGATGTGCTTGCCTTTCTCTCGGGTCAGATAAACTGGACATCATGGACTCCATTTCAAAGGGGTCTGGGGCAGATTTGGAATCTGCTGGGACGTGCTCTGTGATGCTGTAAGTGGGCCAGATGAGTAGCTGGGACTTGACAGCTGGCATCAAGTCCTTGATTGTGTGTGTGTGTGTGTGTGTACTCAGCACAGCTGGCTTATCCACCCCAGCCTGGGTCGCTGGCTGCTTCGCGGGTTAGATTCAGCCTCAGATGCTTTCATATAGTCAACAAAAAAGCCACAGCAGTCCCAAGCCTGTGGCCACTCACACCATTGATTAGCAGTGGGAAGCCTCTCCCTGGAGAGTCAAGCCCCTCCCTATTCATGGTGGCAGCAGGGCCACCTGGAGCCATCCCTTCAGCCAGAGGGATGGGACATGCTGGTTTAGGCCATTCCCTCCCAAACCACACGACTTCTTCAAAGCAACGTCTGGTTTCTGCAAATGGAGCTCGGGAACATGACAGTGAAGACCGCCCCCAACATCTTCTACAAGGACTTACTTCCCAAAGCCTGGGGCTGCTGCCTCCATCCCTGAGCCAGACAACAGTGGTGGTCATGAACGGAGCACACGGCTTGGTAAGGCCTGCGATGCTCTCACATACAACCTCCTATCGGGTGCTCAGAGAAGCCCCAACTTCCATTACCCCTAATTCATAGAGATGGGGATCTAGCTTCAGACATGGATACGCCTGGCCCAAGAGTACGTAGGGGACCAAGAGAGCCATTTTCCAGGCACAGGCAAATCTTCTGTGTCCCCCACACATACACTTGCAGGGCAACCTGTCAAAATAAATTGAATATTACGAATTCTGGTTGGATTCTGGAGGTTGGGGGACCAGCTGTTACCAAAATGCCTGAGCTAATTTTAAATCTACCCATTATGCACGATTAGTTTCCAAAGCCCTGAGGGACATATGTGAATACAGCTCCCTTGGCACATGCTCGTCACTCCGGGACTGCATTGTTGGGGCTGTCCCTGTCCCCCTCTCATTGCTGTTCCTGTTTTAATAACAATTTTAACCCTTGGATAGAGTAAGACGTGCACTAAGGTCACAAGGACAGTCGGGGTTCACACAAACCCCAACCACACCTTCTCTGGTGGTAACGCCTCTCGCCAGTGTGGCGCGTTCTTCACCAATGTCATTAACTGAAGTCCACATTTTATTCTCATTTCTTAGCTTTTAGCTCTTGGGATCCCATCTGGATGTTGTCACGTTTCCTTGGGCTCTTCCTGATTCTGACGATTTCTTTTTTTTTTGTGGAGACACAGTGCCACTCTGTCACCCTCGGTGGAGTGCCGTGGCGTCACACAGCTCACAGCAACCTCCAACTCCTGGGCTTAGGCGATTCTCTTGCCTCAGCCTCCCGAGTAGCTGGGACTACAGGCGCCTGCCACAATGCCCGGCTACTTTTTTGTTTTGCAGTTCTGCCGAGGCCGGGTTTGAACCGCCACCTTCAGTATATGGGGCCGGCGCCCTACTCTCTGAGCCACAGGCGCCGCCCAATTCTGACGATTTCTTGACCTTCTCTTGTTTTTACTGACCTTGACCGCTTTGAGTGTTTGGATCCCGTACTCGGCAGAGTGCCCCTCCTGGGCCTTGTCTGGTACTTTGCCCACGGTGAGATGGTGGTTTGAGATTTGGTGGGGAAGACCACAGGGCCCAGTTCTGCTAATCGTATCACGTCGCCTCAATGCGGCTCAGCACCTGGTGTTAAGCTCAGTCACACAGCTAAGGTGAGCTCATCACATTCCTCCGCTGGAAGGTCACTGCTCTTTAAAACCCCCTTCCCAAACTGTACTATTTGAAAGAAAGTCACTCTTAAGGAGTGGGAATTCATGCTCTACCTCCTTGAAAATGGAGTGTCTATCTAAATTATATGAAATTCTTCTGCTCAGGAGATTTGCCCCCTCTCTTCCGATTATTTATTTATTCACTCATTTAGTTATATCAGCGTGGACTCATACGAACCCCTGTATTTATTATGCTACTCAAGCTGGGAGCTCTTTCAGCTGGCTCTTGTGTTCTTTGCCATACGCCATCACGTGTGTGTGTGGCTGTGTGTGTTTTAGCACTTTCTTACTTTCTGACACTATAACGAGCTCAGGCTTATCATGTATATTTCCTGCCACAGTCCTAGAATCAGTTATTTCTCCAAGGAGCGCTGGTTCCTTTTGCTGGAGAATGGCATTAGAAGCCAAGATCTTGGTGTTGGGTGTACCCACTGCTACAGGGACATCACTACTTCTAGGTCCTCTCAGCTAACAGAGTGAAGAAATATGTTTCTGTACCATCCCATAAACACCATGTCTGTAAATACATATATATACACACATATCCATCGGTTCTTTATGAAACAAAACATGAACTTATACCAGTGTCTCTAACTCTCATCTGTTACCATGGGGATTATTCTAGCCTTCTCCCTAGAGAGAAACCTGGCTTCTCCCCTCTGCCATACTTACCTCATTGCTCAGTTCCACCATACAGGTGTGGTGGCTTTGGAACTGTTGAGCTGTATCACCGAGGGGGCAGCTCCGCCACCGAGAGCATGTGCCTCTGAGCACTCCTTTTGCCTTCACTGTTCCAGCCTCCAGTCACGACCAGGTACTGAGGTCAGCGTCTTCCCCCCCGCCCATGCTCCTCGATGAGGTTCTTCCACGCATCCATAATCCTGTTTAATTCTGTGGTAATGTTCTTCATTCTGTCCTGGGATTCTCTAATTTCCAAAATGATTTTTTAATGGTTCACTCTTTCTTCTGTAAAGTTCTGTGGGTTTTGACAAATGCATAACATCATTTGTATTTATTGTCACGGTGTCCTACAGAATGGCTTCACTGTGCTAAAAGGCCTCAGTGCTTCCCTTAGCCCTCCTCCCACTCTGAAAACCTGTTTACCATTCCTGCCATGTTTTCCTTTTCCAGAATGTGATAGAAATGGGATAATACAGTCTAATTTTTTCAGACTGGCTACTTTCGCTTGGAAATATGCATTTTACAAAACCACTCTGAGATTCACCTAACTCCGGTGAGATTAGCCCACATCACAAAATCCCGAATCTGCAGATGCTGGCATGGATGTGGAGAGAAGGGAACACTTTGGCACTACTGGAGGGATTGCAAACTAATACAACCTCTACATAAAGAAGTATGGAGAATTCTCTCAAAGAACCCCAAATTGACCTTCCATTCAACCCCTCAGTCCCATTATTGGGTATCTACCCGGAAGAAAATATCATTTACCATAAGGACATTTGCACTGGAATGTTTATTGCTGCTCAGTTCACAATTGCCAAGACAAGGGATCAACCCAAGTGCCCATCAACCCGTGAATGGATTAACCAACTGTGGTCCATGTACACCACGGAGTACTACTTAGCCAGAGGAACAGATGGAGACTTTACATCTTTTGTGTTTAGCTGGATGGAGTTAAACACATTCTTCTTAGTAGAATATCGTAAGAATGTAAGAGAAAATATCCAATGTATCAATACTAATATGAAACCAATATGTAAACAATTACACACCCACGCGACAGAAAAATGAAAGTATAGTCCATTAAGGGTGAGTGGAGAGGAAGAAAGGCGGGGGAGAGGGTAGGAGGGAGGGTGAGTGTCAGGATCTCACCGAAGGTGCACGTGGTGAGGGTGCTCAGCACGCCCCCCCCCGTGCAGGGATCAACTATAACTTCAGCCGTTCTAATACATGTGCAGTGGTTACTTTGTTTTGTATTTTGCTTCCTTTTGGTTTTAATCAGACGAAGAACCAGAAGGACTAGATAGAGTTATGTGAATGACACTCCCTGCCCTGATGACTCTGGCCATGTGCTCAGATGGGGGTGCTGAGTCACGGGAAGGTAAGAATGGCCTGAGCTGCATCTCCCCTGGTGACGGACTGATTTACGGGTGATCATTGACTCAACCTGTGTTTGCTCCTAGTTTACCCTGGTGTATTTCCTCACTTCTGCTACTTCTCCCCGTTGGATAAAACCTTTTGGACACCTCCTTTATGCCCAGCACCACGGAGGGTGCAGGTTAGCGAAGATAATGACAGCCCCTTACAACCTGATGAGTGAAACAAGACCCACACCTGCACGCTGCTCTGTGAAGGCAGAGGGGAGGTGACAGACAGCAGGGCTGGAAAGTATCCCCTGTGACTTACCAACCAGACAACCCCAGGCAAGTTGCTTCTGGGCTTGTTCCACAAGCAGCGAGTGGGCACCACCCGGGAGCTTGGGAGAAATTTGGACTCTCAGGCCCAGGCCAGACCTGTGGAACCACTTGAATAGGATTCCTGCAGTGGGCATGCACGTTGAAGTTAGAGGGGCCGTGCAGACTGCGGCACCAGAGTGTCACCATTCGTGCGTCGGGAGCCCCATTGCTCCTCAGGTTCATGGTCACAGCCTGCATGCGATGACAGGCGCAGGACAAATCTAGACTGGGTTTCCCACGACAGACCGAAATGCTCTGCTAAATCAGTTCCCCAGGCTTTCCCTGAACCCTGGGCTTCATGCTCTCAGAGACAGAGGCCCTTCAGGGGATCCCATTGCCCATTTTTTCCCCCTGGTGAGGAAATGGAAGGTCAGAGAAAGGCAGCGTCTTGTTTCAGATTCTAGAGTGAGTGAGCTGCAAGGCCGGACCTTCAGGTCAGCCTTCTGGCCCCCAAAGGGGCTGTCCTCTAATCCTGGTATTCATCAACCCCCATCCCCCCAGCTCTCACACACCATGTTTGTCACTGCTGGGAATGACTGATGCCGTTTGCCTGGGAAGAAAGGTGCCTGAAAGCCACTAAGGTCTGCCTGCCCTGTGTCCTCGGCGCTTCCTCTGGAGCTGAGCCTTCGTCAGCTGCACGGCCTTCCTGCCCCAGGGTTCATCTTGAAAAGCTTGTTCTCGGAGAGACTGGAAATCATGCAATCGCATCAGAAGACCTGTGTCTCCTGCTAAGAGAAATGCTGCTGCAAGAATTTCTTCTGTTTCAGCTTCTGTCCCTCTCCTCAAGGAATGACCCAGCCCAACTGATGTGTTCCTTACACCAGCAGGGCTCCCGCGTGATGGGGAAAAGGCTTAGGGAAATCTGACTGCACCGTCCTCCCTCCCCACCCCAACACCACTCAGGAGGGCTTAGCGGGGTGCTGTCCAATCAGAAGCCACCTACTGCTCCCACATAAAACCACCTCTGCCCCAGTCCCGACGGATCTTCGCTTGGTGGAAGCCCACTTGTTCTGCCCACTTTCTTTGCAAGGCAATTATTCCCCCTTCTCATCCCAATCTCCGCTGCACATGGAGTTTAGTCCTGCCTCTCCTTTCTTCACCTGAGCTCTTCCAGGACATGGATGGGATGTGCGCAGCTCATGACGTGTGCACCTCCTTCCCAGACCCCAGGATGCTCACAGGAAGCCAAGATTAACCCAGCTCTTTAACTGCACGGTAACCAGTGTGAGGCTCAGAGAGACAGAGAGACTGGCAGATCATGTCACGTCGCGTCCAGCTGTGTGGAAGCAAGCAGACTCCCCTAGAACCTTCAGGAAGGAAATCTGTCACGTGCCTGCCTGCCTCTGGCTGCCTTCAGCACCTTCACTGACTTCAGGGTCGGGTATCAAAGGTCCCAGTTTGGGAAGCCACTAGAAGCTACTGGAATTGCAGGTCCTCACTCTTTATTAGGCAGACAGAGAAAAGAGGAGCCTCAGTTTCCCTGTCTGAGCAATGGGGAGTTTGCAGAAAACAACTCTGAGGACTTTGCTGTGGGGTTGAATGAAGCTTCCGCAAGTCATATTGAAATTTACTCCCCAAGGAGGCAGAAATGAAAGGCCAGGATTTTAAGAGGTTATTGGGTCAGGGGGGCCTTGCCTTCATGAACGGATTGACCTATTTGTGGATTAATGGATTGATGGGTTAGTGAGTTAATAGGCTATCCTGGAAAGGGAGCTGGTGACTTTATGAGAAGCCATCACACTCAGCCCTCCCTCCATGTAATATCTTGCACTGCCTGGAAATCTGCAGAGTTCCCACCAGCAAGAAGGCCCTCACCACAGCTCCTTGACCTTGGACTTCTCAGCTTCCATAACTGTAAGAAATATACTTATTTTCTTTATTCTTACCAAGTTTCAGGAATTCTGTAAAAAGTAACAGAAAACAGATGAACACCACCTCTGAAAGCTTCCCTTTTCGTACTGGTTTGGAAGGTTTGGAATGAGATTCACCCATTTTATTTCTACTGATAGCCCCAGGGTGTTCTAAGGCCCAGCACATTTGTAAACCACTGTGATACGCCATTTTTGACACCAGGAGAACCTTCAAGGGACAATTATCCCTTGTGAAATCGGTTAGTAAAACCACATCCCAGCTTCCCCAGTGGGCTGGGGCCTCTGCTCTGTGTAGCCCTGGCTTCTGCCACTAGTGCCGCCTCCCCAGCTGAAACCAGAGCAGGGCTCCTGCTTCCAAGTGACTCTAGCTCCCAGCCTCCGAGGAGCCACTGAATTGCATGTAGGAAAAGTTAAGTGCTTCAGGGAATGTCCATTCCCAAATCTGATTTTAATGCCACTGTGCTGCTAAGAGCACTTGCTACTTAGAATTAGCTCTTGCAAGACTGACGCTGAGAAAGATCTTTAGGAAGAGGGGAGTGCTAGGATGAGGCAGGTACCTCGTTTGCATATATCTTTCTTTCCTTTCCCTTGTCCCCCTCCCCTCCCCTCCATTCCTCTCTTCCCCTCCCCTCCATACTTTTCCCCTTCCCTCCTCCCTGCCCTATCACTCTCCTCCCCTCTCCCCTCCTTGCTTAATTTCACTTGCATATCTAGGGAACATTTTAATTTTGGAGAGAAGTGCTGTGTTAGCCAAAGTTCTGTGATGTGTGAGAGTATGGGGTGTGGGAACGGAGGATCAGAGGGAAGCATCTCAACACTCAGCAAGGCAAGGAACTAGCTTTGAGGAAGTTTCTGGTAAAAAAAAAAAAAAAAAAAAAACAACAACAAGCACAAATGTAGTCATCCCGAAAGCAGCCCAGACGGTCAGGACTTGAGAGGAGTAGGGTCTCACCCAGGACCTAGGGACCAGGGAGCCCTTATCCTAAGAAAGGCCTCAGGCAAGGTTGGGGATAGAGTCCATTTCTAGCAAGCAATTCTATCAGGAGTTGCTGCACCACCCAATTCTCCAGCTTTAAAACCCATGATTAGTAAATCTTAATCTGAATATTTTGATTGCATGAGGAGAGTAAAAAATACGGAAGTAAACATGAAAGTCAATTTCTCAAATAAGAAGCAGCAGCTCATTTCCTAGAGCAGGGGTGGTATTGCCATGTTAAGCAAAGGCCAGAATGGGAAAGCGGGTTGTTTGAGGGTGGCACCCAGCAGCATGTTTTATACAGACAGAGCAGGGTTGGCTTGTTTGGGGAGTTGGTCAAGCAGAAGTCAGTTGAAAGAGCAGCTCTTCCATTTGAGATTTCCCAAGTCACATCTCCCCTGTTCCCTGAGTGCTGGGAGTCCAAGACCACTGTCGTGTAGACCCGTCTCCTTCTGCTGCAGTTTGAGCTGAAAGCCTCCCGGGATCAGCTGTGCTTGTTTTTGTAATTAAACAGTTTACAAAGACTGATGAAATCAGAGTGCCAAAAGAAAAAGAATTGTTTTCATAAAAAACAAGTTTAGTTCTTTTGGAAAGGCTTTTTCTATAAAGGGAAGTCCCTAAAAATAATTGCAATTAAACTAGGTGTGGGCGAGATAACTTTAAAAGATTGGGGAGAATTGCATGCATCTAAAAATGCCTGCACTTTCTTAAGTTCTCACTTATTTTAAAGAAACCAAAATTGGAAATTATAGACAATGTGTTTGGGGTTTGTGTAAGAAATAAGACTGGAAAGTCCAAACAAAGGACTCATTCTCAAAGAAAAGCTCTTGGCGCTTCAAGATACTGTTGGAGAAGGAATGGCCTGGGCTTTAAGTGGCAGGGGGTCTGGGTCCATTTGTGTTTCTATAGCCAAGTGCCCGAGAGTAGGTAATTTATTAAGAACAGACGTGTATTCCTTGCAGTTCTGGGGGCTGTAAAGTCCAAGACCCAGGCGCCTGCAGATTCAGCATTTTCTGAGGGCTGTTCTCTGTCCAAGATGGCACCTTGTTCCTTCCACTTCCAGAAGGAGCAACCGTTGTGTCCTCACACAGTGGTGGAAGGGATGGAATGGTGAAAAGGGCCTGGATAATTCCCTCCAACCCTCTTATCAGAGTCCCTAGTCTCAGAGCCCTTGCGACTTAATCACTATCTTTTTTTTTTAATATTTTTTTATTAAATCATAGCTGTGTACATTAATGCAATCATGGGGTACAATGTGCTGGTTTCATATACAATCTGAAATATTTTCATCAAACTGGTTAACATAGCCTTCATGGCATTTTCTTAGTTTTTGTGTTAAGACATTTATATTCTGC